>VXBW01001981.1:34651-50315 GCA_013400375.1 Thinocorus orbignyianus | reverse complement strand
TCATCATCATCCTCATCCTTCTCGTCTTCTCCCCGCCGGGCCCCGGGCCTCCCTCAGCGGGGAAAGCCGGTGATGTTTACCGGCCGAGCGGCCTTTGCCTCCTCCCGCCGCCGCTGTGGAGTTTTCTAGTAAACACCTGAGGGAACGACCCCCCCCACCACCACCAAACGCCTTCCCCACCGTCCCTCTCCCGGTGTCTGTGCAGGAGCCGCCGCAGCTCGGAGGGGTTTTGCATCCTCGCTTTTCCCAGCCGTGTTTTACTTTAAGGCGAGACTTGGCCTTTAGTGGGGGAAAAAGGCTTTGGGTGGCGCTTAGACCAAAAAAAAAACCTGTGGGAATGCGCATCGTGCTGTCGTGGGCAGGAGCCGAGAAGCAAATTGAGGGTGACAGTGGCTGCAGCCCCGTCAGGTTTGTGTGGTAGGATGGAAAAGCTGCTGAGGAGTCGGTGCTGTCAGCAGCAGAAGAAGCAAAAATAGGCCCAGCTGGGGGAGATGGTGAGTGGGGCCGGTTGTTTTCTTTTTTGCATAATGTTTTAGTTGAAGCCCCGCGGGATTTGCGTGGTGTCCAGAGGACTGGCTGAACTGCCGTGACACTGCTGGTTCCATATTATCTGTGTAACTTTTAGATAAATATTTTCTTCACATGATACCGTTGTGGACCACAAGGGTGAGCAGTTTATTAACTCACAGCAGAGCCGTGCACAGCGCTCAGGTTGTCTGGCAAGGTTGCTGGCAACTGTCTCTTGGGTAATCTCAGGGGAGGAGAGGAATTACTGCATTATTAAACAATTCACAGGCTCTGAATTTACTGAAGAAACTCCGTGAATCGGTTTGCTGCCGGTCGAGCCCTACCTTGCAAACTCACCCTGGGGTTCGACACCGGAGGCGGGTAAAAGAGCTGCTCTGGTTGCTTTAAAGCCTCGCTCCGTGCCCTGCTTCCCTTTGTTAAAGATTGGATTGAGCAAATGGAAGTTGGAGCCGTGAGAACGGGGTTGCAGTTGCTGTGGTTCGAGTTGGTTGGTTAAAGTTTAACGTCAAAGGCTTGGGAGATGTTCCACTGGGAGGAAAACTGATTTGCAAATGCAGTTGAGGCACCTGCTGCTCGGTGCGGCTCCTGCACGGGACAAATAGAGCCAAGCAAATTGTTACGTGCTGGAACTGGACGGGGTTTGCTTGGTTTTTGTCATCTATTTCCTTCTCTCCAGTCCAGGGAAAAGCGGTAGCTCTGTGGAGCTTTCCCTCGCAAAGCAGAGTGTGAGATTCCCTTGAAAACTCTGGATTTCTGTGGCTGAAGGAAGTAGTGGCTTTTATTCATAGATGAAAAATTCGGTGGGAGGTTTTTCCATAGCCTGAAATGCCAGTCTTTGGGAGGTGATTTGAGCTGAGTTGCAGAGAGTGCCCTGTCAAACACGGTGTTCCTTTAACAGGGCGGTTACTGAGTTACCCAGCGTCGCGGGGAGATGGTGACGATCAGTGTGAAGAATGGAGAGAGTTGTTTTTATGGCATATGCTGTGGGAGTGCGTCCTGTTTTAATGGAAACGGGGGTTTGCAAATAAATACTGGCTGTCAAAAGCTGTGAGAGTTTGGTGGGTTGGTAAAGTCTTGCTGCTGCTCCAGGAGAGCCTTCCGTGTTCACAGCGGAACTTCCCAGGGTTGTACCCGGTGTGTTTTGCACCGGATCGAGCTCAAACCCATTCTTTATAGGCTGCATCTGCCCTGAAGTTATTTACTTTGCAATGTGGAGCAACAGTGAGGGCAAAGACAAACTTCTAAGGCTGCGATGAGAGAGGATGTCGTGTTCTTGTCTTTAAAGAATAGACACCATGCACATTGCAAGCAGACCTGCCGGTTCTGCTGGTGGGATGGTGTGGTCAGAGCTGGCCGTGGTGGATTCCTCCAGCCCCTCCTCAAGGGGGGGGTTACTGCTCAGTGGCTGGAAACAAAGACTGCAGTGATACCCATCTGGGAGAAGAGAGAATCAGATGATGGTAATGGTTTTAAATTGGAAGAGGGGAGATTTAGATGAGATCTTAGGAAGAAGTTCTTTCCTGTGGGAGTGGTGAGGCACTGGAACAGGTTGCCCAGGGAAGTTGTTGCTGCCCCATCCCTGGAAGTGTTTAAGGCCAGGCTGGATGGGGCTTGGAGCAACGTGCTCTAGGGAGAGGTGTCCCTGCCCATGGCAGGGGGGTTGGAACTGGATGATCTTTAAGGTCCCTTCCAACTCTGACCATTCTAGGATTCTATGATTTTTGTGGGACTGAAAAGAAATCTCACAGCAAATTGCTGCAGGCCAATTTCTCCACTTCTCAAAAAGCTCCTGTGGCCTTGTTTTGAATTAATATTTCTGTCCCAGGTGTGGTGAGCATCACTCCAGCTTGTTCACAGAAAGCAGGGAGGATGTCGCTGTAATTAGCTTTGTGGGAAAATGAGCCCCCTTTCCCTTCCCCCCCTCTTCCCCTCGCCTTTTGGAAACAGATTTATGTCATCTTTGTTTTTCTTCTGCTTTCCTTGCCCCTTAGATGTTTTCCGTCCCGCTGCCCTAAAATGGGCTGCACTTACTGAATGTGAGTGTTCCTGTGGGAGAGCGCTCGTTACAGGATGATGATGAATTCTGAGACTTTGTGTACTGAATGTTTCATTTGTCTTGAATTTAAAAAAACAAAACAAACAACCAACCAAAACATGGCTCTGATTAGAATTTGTTGTCACTTCTATGTGACGTATTATTGTCTGTTCTCCCCAGCCTGGTTCCAAGTTTAAATGGATGAAATTTGGGCCTGGGAGAGGAACAAGGCAGGTGCTGAGGTGGCTACTTGTAATAGTAGTAATAATAATAATAATAAAAAAGAAATCTGGCATCTAAAAAGGCAATTGCATTCCTTGTTTCACTTCCACGCTATCTGATTTAAGGTTTGGGACTGGATTTTTTAAATCCCAGAGTCTGGTACTGAGCTTTCCACCTTTATAACTGTTAAATGAGCTGACGGTGCTTGGCTCCAAGCTGGAAAAGTTCCCTGTCTGGAGCAGCTGTGTGTTGGTGCAGGTTCAGGGTTTGTGCTGGGGCCACCAGATGCACTGGGCAGGCAGAGGTGGCATCTTTCATCTCAGCGTCACTGAGGAGGAAGCTCAATGGAGGGGAAAAAAAAAGACCAACCAACCCATCTTATGAAAGTGTGCTTTGGGTGTTGCTCTGCTGTCACGTCCACCTTCTGCTGGTGACTTGCAGAACTGGGTCGCTCCCTGCGGGGATGGGCATGAGGATTTCCTCACTGGTGGTGGAGGCTCCTTTGTGCCAGGTTTGGAGGGGTTGGACAACACACAACTTGTTGTTTGGAGGGTATTTCCTGGGGCAATTCCTTCTCTATCCGTAATAGGACCCCATTTTTTTGTTTCTTATGTGTATCCATATTTGGCTCAAACACAAAATCTAATTTGGCTGTAGAAATCTATAAGGTTCAGCTCACTCCAGAGGAAACCCTGGAGGCTGGATGCGTTTCCCATTTGGTATCTCAGTAACCTTGCACTTGCTTGGTAAAAGAGTCATGCTGGAGCCTGCTGCCCAGCTCCAAATTGCTTAGAATACCTTTTCTTTCTTTTATTTTCATTTGTTTTAGTTCAAGCTTTTACCTTCTGTGTGTCACTGGACTCACTGAAAGCTCTAATTAAGGTTTATCTCAGAATTGCCCAAGGGAGCGCTCAGGACCTGAGGAGGGGGAAACACTATTTTGAGTAAAAATAGAGCTGGTGATATTTCTTTTGCAAATTAGGGTTCTTTTTTTTATTTTGTTTTAAGCTGTGCTGCTTGGCTGTTCAGTGCCACAGCTGCAGGAGGTGTTCAGAGCTGGCAGGTTGGGGTGTAGAGTTGTAGTTCTGCATCTCAGGATTTCTGCAGCCAGACTTTAATGTGAGGAAAAGGCCTGGAGGGGGAAGTAAATGCTCCTTTTCAGCTCTGGAGACTCCACCACCAGTAGTTTTATTCCTGGTCCCCTAGCTGACACCTGGAGCATACTTTGGAGGTCCCTTAGGTAGAAGGTAAAGTGTCCAATTCCTATGTCCTGGCAGCAGACCCAGCTTCTCCTCCAGAGGATGGTGTTTGGAGGAGAACAGATGGGAAAGGAGAGCGTGGTGGTTCCATTGTGAGCCAGGTGAAGGGCTTGGGGTGAAATCCAGGGCTCGTTGAAGCTGGTGGGAAGATTTTGTCAATGAATTCGTCGAGCTGGAATTACTACTGCATGTTTAAGTTGTAGTTGTAACCATGATAGTTCACTTGGAGATATCAAAACCTATGTGTGACCGGGGGAAGGTGATGCTGAGTTTGGTGTGAGCCGGGTGCCTGCCTCAGTGGGAACAGAAGGGCAGGGAGGAGCAGAGTGGCTGTGCTGGGGCTGTGAGCCCACCCTTGGGTGGTTGCTCTCCTCTCCCTGCCTTAGCACCTGAGCTGTGATTCCTCGAGTAGCCAACTCTAACACAATTAAGGAGGATTTGTTCATTTTCAATCATTTTAAGAGAATGCTGAACACTCTATTGCTCAAGAACTCTATTGCTGTTAATAATGTCTTGTTGCCCTCAGTTTTGGGCAGCGTGGTTGTGTTTTATGAGTCTCTAGGGCTTAGGCCTGCTAAAACCAAGTTCAAGAAATTACATTTTTACTACTTCAAATTGCCAGCAAAAGTGTCATTTTTATCTTCTTGCTTCTAAGCTGTGATTTCAAGAAGTCGTTTAAGACTGCATCCAGTTTTGGGCTCCCCAGTTCAAGAGAGACAGGGAACTACTGGAGAGAGTCCAGTGTAGGGCAGTGAAGACGCGGGAGGGATCGGAGCATCTCCCTGGTGAGGAAAGGCTGAGAGAGATGGGACTCTGGAGCCTGGAGAAGAGAAGGCTGAGGGGAGACCTTCGTGCTCAGCAGAATCTGAAGGGTGGGCAGTTAGTGGACAGTAGGTCCTTTCTGGCTCACTTGGGACTGTCCCTGTTCTGATTGTGCAAGGAATATGGGATTTAGATCTTCTTAGAGGGAAGAGTTTTAATTAAATGGGTCCATCGGGCTCTGTCACTCATTGAATCGATGGTTGGTGGTGACGGTGGTGTTCTGCTTGGTTGTTTTTCCTATTAGTAGTTCTAAGAGGTACTGTTGGAGGGGAGTTGCTAACTCACCCAGAAAATATCTCAGCAGAAGCTTGACATTTTTGCTTTTGTTTCTCGTTAAGGACAAAATGTGAAGTTTATTCATGGTCCCTGCTAGCTCCAGTAATGGTTTGCCAGTGGGCAGCTCGTTGCCTTGGTGTGGTCAGGGTAAAGCAGCAGCTTTACGCTCGGGTACTTGGTATCTCACTGGTGGCACGCTGTGAATGTTGGGTGATGTAAGATCTCCCTGATAAATGTGCTTTGGCAATGTGAGCCTTCTCTTCCATCACCCCTCGCCTGTTGCCCTGCTCTGAAAATCAGAAGTAATTTCCAGGCTGAAAAATAGGCTGCACTTTAGAAAAAGAACACGCAAGAACTGACTGCTGCCAACAAGAAGTATTTTTTAGCAGCTCNTGGGGCTTGGAGTAACCTGCTGTAGTGGGAGGTGTCCCTGCCCATGGCAGGGGGGTTGGAACTTGATGATCTTTAAGGTCCCTTCCAACTCTGACCATTCTATGATTAATTTAAGCTGGTTTGGGGTGCAGTTGGCCAGTGATTGTGCTGTGTAATGTGTGTGTTTGTTGTTTGTAGCTGCTCTGGGCTGTGTCTTCGGCAGTTTTGCCTGTCTTACAGGTGGGCATGGTGCAGGAGAGCCTGGTGCCAGGCTGGGCATAGTCCTGCAGCACTACTGCTGGTTAAACCTTATGCTGTTTGCCTTACGAGGCTCACCTGGTGCCAGCCTTGCTTATAAATCAATACACAGTTTGAGAGAAAAAAAAGTTATGTTTTTAGAAGAGGAAAAACACATTTCAACTTCTCCCAAACTGCCTTCTACACCTTTGCCTTGTTTGGGGTCATTTGAGCACTGTATATAGCAAAAGCACTTCTTTCTGCTCACAGCATCTTGGTAGTTTGAAATATGATTGTGGGTTTCTGGCTGAACTTTTAAAATTTAATTTTACAGTTCTCCTTTTAACATATTGTTCAGGATTGTTGTAGAATTTCTTAACGAGAACAACATGGGAACAAGAAAATCAAGCAAGAAGGTGTTTACAAGAATCAGACAGGCAAATTGTGTCCTTACCTGCCTGTTCCAGCTGACTACTTTGCTTGTATAGTACCTTAATTTGATTTCTTGTAATGGAGAACTGAACAAATTCTGTAAAAGAATTTGTAAAAGAATTTCTTTTTCCCAAGTGGGGATGTTTTGAAGATTTCTCTCCCACTTTGACAGGTCAGAAGAGAAAAATCTACCGTGTGTGTGTGTGTATCAGTATAGCCAGGCAGCGGGAAGGGAAGGTATGGTAGCAGTTGCTTTCTTTTCTGCTTTTTATTTAGTTTGTATTGTTTTTATTCCATGCCTGGTTGGCACAGCACCCAGACTTGTCTCGGATTGTGTTGCTGCTTTCCTTACGCTCATGGCAGGCAAGAGTGAGGGGCCGTGGTGTTTTGACACCCTTATGGTCATCGGGCCATTGTAGAGAAGTTTGAAGGGGCTGAACTATCTAGCCCTGATTGCTTTATTCCTTCCAAATATAGGATTTAAAATGTCATCATTTTAGGGATAGGAAAATGATGTGTAGGACACAAAGGTTGTGCAGCAGTGCTGATGTTTCTGTCCTGCTCGTTAACATCGTGTCTCCGTTATAGCTGAAGTGCGCTCTGGCACGTGTCAGCCTCCTCGCTCCAGCCCAGCTACCTGATGGCCAACAAATCTGATCACCAATTAGGTAAAATCATCAGAAAGATTCTTCTTAGTTGAGAAGAATCATTCAGTCCCTCTACCTTGTAGTGGGATTACCAGCTAACTAGGCATTTTTTCATGTTATAAGATCAGTTTAGAAAAGAGAGAGCCTCCATTTTTCTGCTAAATGCCTCTGTTTCAGGATCGTCTTTAAGTCCTTTCCATCCTTTTTGTCTGTTGCCAGTGAAATAAGCTCTGCATCTTTATACCCCGTGGACTCAGCTCCAGATCTCCAAGGATGTCTGTCTGTCCTGCAGTGGCACTTTCTGTAATGAATGGCTCTTGAAAGCACCTTTTACGTGGCCTATCCCCCAGCCCATCGTTCTGCCTTAGTTATTCTCTGTTTATTGTATTCCCGTTGGACTGGGATGTTATTGCTGCATCATCAAAGTGTTTTGATTGAATTCCCAAAAAAAGGCTGAGAGCTGGGTGCCCTTGTGTCACCAGTTCAGAGTGTTTGTGAACACAGTGATTACAGGAGTTAGAGTCCAAGGCCATTGTACTGGAGAATACTAATTCTGGTGTTTCTCATCTAGCACTTGATAATGCCCGCAGCTGACACCAGTTGAACTAGGAAGTTGAAGGTCATTTGCAGAACTTTGATTATTTTGCTGTTTCTGGAAGGTGAGTTTGAGAAGTCCTGTAGAAGCTTTAGTATTTTATATGATTTCCAGAGTTTTCAGGGTCTTCAGAATGCTTCTGTTTTCTCCTGAACCATCATCTCAGAGCACAGCTTTGTGTCCTAAACAAATTCACTTGCCCTGTGCCTGCCACAGACCTGTCTGGCTTTGAGTTGTTAGAGTTTTTTTGGTAGTTGGTTCCCATTTGAGGAAAATGCTGCCTGCTGGCAGTGCTACCTTGATGTGTGGGATCACTTCTTGCACCTGAGGGTGGCTGCTTCTGCAAAGCTTGTGCCCTGAAGGTCGTTTGTTACCTCTGTTAGAGAAGATGGGACTCAGAAATCTGGAAGACAGCTTGTTTCCCTGTGGCCACCTTGCCTGGCAGTGCAGTTGCCTGAATTTTTCTCCCTGGGCTCAGGTTCTCTGCCATGAGACTCCTTGTCTTCTGTTCCGTGTCCTCAGTGCAGTGGGAAGAGGCAATGCTGAAGCCTTCTTTTTCCCTCCTCTGTAACCAAATATAAAGCAAGCAGGAGCATCTGTGACCTCAAAAGCGATTTTCATTCAGATAATTTTGTAAATGAGCTTTCTTCCTAGAGTTCAAAGAAGAAAAAAAAAATGACCCTTGGAAGAGTAGGAGGTGTGTTACTGGTTTTTCTGTCTGCTCCAAAGTGGGGCCCAGCAGGGGTTATCCTGCTACCTAAACAAATCAAAAACGATCCCCCCAACACTAAAAGCACTGTTTAGAGAAGAGCCTGGTTCTGTAGCTTCAGCTCCTGTTCCCATTGTGAGGTGCCAGCACTTCCCAGCTGTCCTGACCTCACGGACCTGCTGGGGCAAAGAATTCCAGTGCCTGTTGCTTCGTTTTAGAATCATGGAATTGTCTGGGCTGGAAGGGACCTTTAAGGTCATCTCATCCAACCATCAACCCAGCTCTGATCAAACCCATCACTAACTCAGCTCTCTCAGCACTGGGTCAGCCCGGCTTTTAGCCACCACCCCCAGGTCCCTTTCACCTGCAGCTCCAGCCACTCTGCCCCGAGCTCATAATGTCATAGAATCATAGAATGGTCAGAGTTGGAAGGGACCTTCAAGATCATCAAGTTCCAACCCCCCTGCCCTGGGCAGGGACACCTCTCCCTAGAGCAGGTTGCTCCAAGCGCCATCCAGCCTGGCCTTAAACACTTCCAGGGACGGGGCATCAACAACTTCCCTGGGCAACCTGTTCCAGTGCCTCACCACCCTCACAGGAAAGAACTTCTTCCTAAGATCTCATCTAAATCTCCCCTCTTCCAATATAAAACCATTCCCCCTCGTCCTGTCACTGGGGTTGGTGTGACCCAAGTGTCATTTTGTAATTCGGAGCCACAAAACACAGCCTGTCTCCTTCCAAAATGACCATCGAAGGTGTTGGAGGTGTCTTTCAGATTAAATACACGAAGTCTGGTTCTGTTCCTTCTCTAAAACTTTATTCACGCCTGGAGAGATCCAGATTGTAATATTGATCCTATTAACAGGAAAAACGTTGCTGTCCACAGCGGGAATCTCAGTGACCTTGGTCCCTACCCGGGGTGTGTGCCCACTCTACTGAAACGGGGAATACTGGTTGCCTGGCAGGACTCGTTTCTCTCTGTAGTATGTTATCAGCAGGTAGAAGAGATCTGGGGGATGTTTGGCTCATCCAGATGCTGGCAGATTTCCCGATGCCATGTATCCAGCACTGGTCCCGTGCGTGCGTTGTCCTTACAGTTTCCTAATTTCCCCATTGCTGCTTGTTAGGAAAGAGCCAACCCTTGCCAGCTGAAGAGCCCTCAGATGGCACGAGGGGTGTTCAGCTCTGCCAGAGAGGTTAGAGGGGTGCAGTGGCTGGCGTGGTGAATTAGCTGTGACATACACGTAGAAAGGTAAAGAGAAACAGGAGTGACTCATTCTCCCCTTGTTGTAATAAAGGTGTTGGTGCTGCTCCAGCTCCCCCTTTTTTATTCCCAGAACTGGAGGAGCACCCGTTTGCTGCAATTTCCAGGCCCACTGTGCTCCGTCCTTGCTTAGGGCCCTGCTGAGTCCTCCCACAGGGAGAGAGAGGCCTTTCAAGGGGTAGAATTCAGTAATTCATCCATTCCCAGGTATTACATCGCCAGGGATCTCTCATTACTGCTTCAACAGCGTCAGTGGGGATTGAATTTAGGAACAGTTGCCTTAAGTTTAGTAGAAACCTGTCATAGTACAGAGGCAGTTTCTTCAAAATGGGATTTATTGTTCCAAAAACTAGCTAACTTCTGAAGATTTATTGATTTTTTCTTTTTTCAATTTCCCCTTTGCTCGAGTACAATTGACAGGTTTCCCATGCAAGGAAGTTACAGCCTTGTGCACCGTCCCAGCCTGCACGCTGCTGCTTCCATGGATGGCCTAAGCCCTGTCAGTTCCAGAAGCTGGATGCCTTGGGCCATGGTATCTCTGTTATTGTTTTATTTTTCCCTTTTGGTCTATAACAAACCTCCCCTTCTAATTAAATTATGTGCTCAGGTGAGTAATGCTGCACTGAAAGCAATGGCTGGCGCTGAGAGCAGAGATGATTCCCGTTTTCATGGCATCTGTTTCATTCTTTAAAGATGAATAAATAAAAGTCTGATGCCTTGTCAAACCTCTTTTTAATTTGTTTTGTGGCTGTTGGTGTATACACAGGGGGTCATTTGGGAACATTTGGAAATCCTGGTGACACAGAAACATGGAGTTTTCTTGCAGAGGTTTCAGCCCTCGATCTGTTCCCGGTGCCGTTGGCCTCCAAGGTGTAATTAGCTGCAGGACTGTTCACTTAAGACATGCCCTGTGTTAGAAAGCCAAACCTTACACTCTCTCTTCTCTCGTTTTTTAGCAGAGAGCTAAACAAATAGCTGTCCTGATAGAGCTGAGCCTTGATAAAATTATGCACAAGTATTTGCACCCAACTAGAATATTGAAGAGTTTCTCCGCGGTTTCAGCACCCACTGAGGGTATCGAGTTCTTCTTTAAGCTCTTTGGGATAGAAACTGCCCTGTGTAACGTTCCAGGTTAGATATTGTCAGGACGAAGTTCTGGGAGGTGTTAGTGTTCATTTGAAGTGTTCCTGCGGGTTGTGGAGCCCCACTCCAAAGTGTTGAGCAGTAAAATGCCGGGGCTGAATCCTGACGGCAGCCCTGTTCTGTCTGGGCTTGGAGACCGTTCATCTTGGAGAAAGAAATGAGAACTCTTTATTGATTCCCCGAGAGATGCAGGGAGATGCCTGAAAATACAACTGCAATAAATAATTTGGAGATGTGCTGGGAGGGTGTTGTAGGTTTGCTTTCTCTGTTATTAGTAGGGGAAATGGAAATGGGCAATTTGTTGTTCAGATTCTCATAACAAATGAGGGTGATGAGCCGTGAGACCTTGATTTTTACAGCTATGACTGCTTACGAGATGCATCTTCCTGGTCCTTGGCAGTTAATAGTTGCATCGCTGGGCTTAAAAGCTTTTTTATTTTTGGTTGAAATACCTGACATTCATCAAGTGACCTGAGGCATTCTCTGAGCCTTAGTCACTTAGGGCCCCAATGCTTTTTGCTGCGTCATTGCACAGTTTTATTTGCTCAGTCGCGTTGTTTTGGAGCCCTGACTTCTTCCAATATAAAACCACTCCCTGTTTTGCTATAAAGTCAGCAAGAATTGAGGAAAACTGGCTGAATCCTACAGCTTGGAAGAGCAGAAGCTGGCACACGCTGTGCAATCAATACTCCTTAGGCGTAAAATGTGTGAGGGAAGGGGAAAATAGATGATGATCTCCTGGATCCCCTCCTGGAGGGGTTCAGGGCCAGGTTGGATGGGGCTTTGAGCAACCTGGTATGGTAGGAGGTATCCCTGCCCAGGGCAGGGGTCTTGGAACGAGGTCATAGGATGATGGCATTGTTCAGATTGGAAGGGGCCTTAAAGGTCTTTTACTTCCAATCCCCAGATGGTCTTTAAGGTCCCTTCCAACCCAAACTATTCGATGATGATGCACTGGAACAGGTTGCCCAGAGAAGCTGTGGCTGCCCCATCCCTGGAGGGGTTCAGGGCCGGGTTGGGTGGGACTTGGAGCGACCTGTTGCCGTAGGAGGTGTCCCTGCCCAGGGCAGGGAGGTTGGAATGAGGTGATCTTTAAAGTCCCTTCCAACCCAAACCGTTCTGTGATTCTACGTCACATCCTGGAGGCACATGGGTGGCTCTTCTGGAGCCTGTCACACTCCCTGGTGAGGAAGGGCATCAGCATCTCGTTGCCTGCCCTGCAGTCGGCCGGTGCCTGTGGAGTCTGCCTTGGATTGTAACATATGGGGGGATCGGGGTAGGGGATATTAAAAAGGATGAGTGTGCTGGGGACAAAAATAACTGTATTAAACATGTTGCAGTATCCTCTGGCTCGGAGAGGCAGTAAGCATAAGGCAGGAGGAAGGGGATGTCTTGGAAACAATGTGTGCCTGGAGGATTTACAGCCATGCACATCCTTCAGGAGGAGAACCGCCAGGCAAAGTTTGGATTGATCTCGTTAAGCCAAATGCTCGGGTTAGGATGTCTGGATCCATGGGGTTATTGCTGCCTGCGTGGGCTCCTGCTCCCGTTCTGGCTCTGCCATCTTGAATGTGCTGGGGACGGTGTGTGATTCCTCAGGTTTTCCTGAAATGGGAACTGTCAGCGTGGCAAAGTCAAACTCTGTTGAACTGAACCTGCCTGGAGCTTAAGCGCCAGCCTCGGATGTAAAAAGCGTTGCTTAAGCAACCGTGTAATACAGGATCAATTCCCCAGCCATCCCCCGGGGACTCCTTTCAGGTAGCTGTTACTTTCCTTGTAGTATTTATCATTTTAAAGATGATCACACATTGTTTATCTTCACCAGGGGGAAAACACTGAACCCTGGCTGAGTTTTCTTTGTAGCTCGTGGTATAAATGAGATGGACAGGTTGGGGGTTGTGGCCACGTTTGGAGCCTCCCAGCTGCTGCATTTGGACAAACATCCGAGGCTGGGATTATACAAAGAAGGTGCCGTACGTGGAGGAAAACTCCTTTCTTCCTCACTGATGCCATCATCGGTGTTTGATGTTATTAAACAAATGAGCAATAACATGATGCAGAGTTCACGTGAAGCTGATGGATTGACAGTTCTTGCTCAGGCATGAATGGAGCTGCTTCACCCTCCGCAGGGCTCCGGCGGAAAGGACCCCCCCCACTCTCTGGGGGATGTTTGATCTGTGGCAAAAACCTCCCTCAGAGCTTGTTGCTGTCAGGGAAATCATTTTGTTTTGCTAATCATTTGTCAAGTTCACTGGTTTCTCATAAATATATTTCTCCTTGTTGAAAAACACTTCTACCATGGTGCTGGAATCACTGGGAGAGCCTGTTGTATGATTCTCAGCAGTGCGGGACTGAGCTGGATCAAAAATAGAAAAATACGAGGCTTGTTTGTTTGTTTCTTTTGTTTTTTCCTAGAGACAAATTTATTCAACTTTTGTCTGTTTACAAAAGAAAAAAAAAGAGCTTGTATATAGTGACATGAGCTGTCATTGCCTGGAAGTTGGATTTAGGATGTTGAGATGGGATGATTTCCACTCAACATCCACTTTATTGGGGGGAAAAAACGTAGGTTTTGTTCGGGTCATTGCTTTGGAGGGGAAAAAATGTGGGTACACATAGGACTAAAAGTGAAGCAATCACCGGTTGTGCTGAGCTTGGAGACAAGAGGTGGTTACGTGACAAATTCAGTGGCAATTGAGGCTTTTGGGTGTGAATTTAAGACAGACTCTTAACTGGGAGGTGACTGGGGTTTCGGGTTGTCGTTCAGCCTTCGTAGTGCGATGTGTGAGAGAAACCAGACTGTGTAGGTTTGGGGGCTTTTTGTTATTGCATGAAGTGCTTTGGGTGGGAATAGAATATGGTTTGGGCGACTGTAGAAAAATCCTGGGATTTCAGTGCCGTGGTGCAAGGAGCAGATAAGAGGGATTCGGGAGGGTGGCGGGGGGGGGAAGGAGCTGGGGAGGGAAGAGGTGGCTGACACTTGGGACTGTCTCCTGTGACTCAGCAACTCCCCTCCTAAAAGCCACCCCGACTGCTGGTCCCATGCCTGCAGTGTCCCTGGGGCACTCCGACCCCTCATCAACACCTCCTTGCCCTCCTTGGGTGCAAACCACTGGTTTCTTCTTTTTCCAAAGAGTTTTTAGACGTATTGGATCTCAGAGGAGCCACAGACACAAGTTTTAGTTAGTTGTAATTGGATTTTTAGAGCTATTTTTCTTCTTTTTATATACCTTCCCATCCTATAACACAGCCCATGCCTGCAAGGGGATGGCAAAGTGTCTCCCTGCTTTAAATTCTCTGCTGTCTCATGCTTTAGTCCTTATCTGGACCACACAGAGCTCTTGCCCTGCTTAATCATGATCCTGTGGGGTACTTTTTTTATCTTGGTTGAAGGAGTAAGTGTTGCCCGGTCTCTGTAGTGAAATAACCCCCCCCAACTGCAACCCCTGACCGTCTTTCAGTTTCGGAGCTGGGTGCCAGCCTCATTTCTAACCCATCAGCAGGTGCCCTCCTCGTGGCAATATGAAAACGTGCTGCAAATTGAACGTTGGAAACCTGGGATGAAGGATCAGGGCAACTCAACCAGGCTCCCTGTTGGTGTGACAGGTACTGGAGTTGGGAGCATGAGAAGAGAAAAGGAACTTCTTGTATGTACAAAATTACACTTGGAAGCTTTCAGCAGAGACATCTGATCAGATTGCAGCTTACCATGAATGTTTTTTGTGGTGTATTTGAGCACATAAAATTAAAAAATAAAATGACGGTTCACGAATTTGAAATAAGGGATGAAAACTCCCAGGTTTGGACGTCGGCTTTCGCTCCAAGTTGGACTTCTCCTTGTGCCCTCAAATGCCGCCTTTGCGAATCTGGGGATACTGGGAGGCAGAAGTATTGATTGGACTGGAAATTTGGGATTATCCAGACAAGGGCACTGGGCACAGCTGGCACCGCACAGTAAGAGATGTGATATTAAAAATACCTTTAAAGACCTGGTGCAGATGCTTGGCTTCACCTGACATGAATAGAGCGTGCTTTTGTTCCCTATTGAGTTGCTGGATTCACACTCCTGGATAATTTGGATCAGCTTTTTGAATGTGTGTGGTATTTTTTAACAGGAAAATTGTGCTTTAATAACCAGAAAGCCAACCGTATCCTGGGTTGCATCAAAAGCAGCGTGAGCAGCAGGGCCAGGGAGGGGATTCTCCCCCTCTACTCTGCGCTTGTGAGACCCCACCTGGAGTCCTGTGTCCAGTTCTGGAGTNAAGGTCCCTTCCAACTCTGACCATTCTATGATTCTATGATGCTACCCGTTTTTTACCCAGCAAAAGTTATGGTCTGCTTGTAATGATTTATCTCTGGAAACTTAAAACGTAGCCCTAAAGCAGTTGAAAATACCTGCTTATGAATCCAGCAGTAAGAACCTGAGGGAATATTTATATCCATCCGTGAAGGCCCTTTTTAACTAAGACACCTTAAGATTTCACTGGGGGAAACCATCTGCCTGGATCACAGTTTATGGCAAATATTTTCCAGTTGTTTGAGCACACAGAATCTGCCTGGTGGTTTTATTTCCCTTCGAATGCGTTCGGAGACTCTGCTCAAAGGCATCCACCCCCCTTCTTTGTTTGCTGCCTTCTGCTTTAGGTATTTTTGGCGTGTGTCGTGTAGAAGATTTAATGTGAGATCCTTCCAGCATCCTGGGATGCTGAAGTCTGTTCGGTGCCCTGTAAAGAGAATACAAACCAAGCTGGGGGGGGCGGGATTTGACACAATATAACATAAAAACAAGGGGTGAGAAACATAAAAATTAAGTGCAAGAATGTTTTTCACTTTTTAAAGTGGGCAGGGTGGGATTGGCACCGTAAGAGGTTTTCCAAACCTGGGTGCTGGGTGGCCACTGGCACTGGGAGTGGGGTTTAGGTTAAAAAAGGTAAAAGTGGGGAGGCACCGGGGTACTTCCTCAGGGGTAAGAGTTAGCTGTGCAATTTCTGCACGAGTGATTTAGTAGCTTTAATGCATTTAGTTGATGGAAGAAGGTGCTGTGATTTGAGCGTTTGCCTTCCTTCATGCAAACAGTGAAGCTGTATAAGACCATAGAATCATCCAGGTTGGAAGGGACCTTT
>VXBW01001981.1:24103-34289 GCA_013400375.1 Thinocorus orbignyianus | reverse complement strand
GAGGTGTCCCTGCCCATGGCGGGGGGGTTGGAACTTGATGATCTTGAAGGTCCCTTCCAACTCTGACCATTCTATGATTCTATAACTAAACTGTGAAACCTCTTTGGTTTTGTTTCCTGACTTGTGTTTTCCTGTGTTGCAGAGCCTAGCCCAGCTAGAGAACCTGTGCAAGCAGCTCTATGAGACCACAGACACCGCGACACGGCTCCAGGCAGAGAAAGCCTTGGTTGAATTCACCAACAGTCCAGACTGCCTGAGCAAGTGCCAGCTTCTTCTAGAAAGAGGGAGTGTATGTAAAACAATATAATTGTCCCGAGTGGATCTTGGTATTTGGAGGCATTGATAAAGGGAGATAGCCCCAAGGTCTGGTATGTGGTGTTGACACTGCACACCCGCTACACTCTCCTGTAGCCCAATTTGGGCAAACCATGCCAAAAAAAGCACTGGCTTCCGTGGCTGCTGCTGCTGCCGCAGTGGCTACTACAAAGGGTTGTCAAATCTCCTGTTCTGTGGGCCCTGCTGCATCCTTTGCAGGCTGCCACCCAGACCTGGGGAGCTTGAAATCGAAAACATTTCTTATGGCAGTGGGATTTCACAGCCTGTGGGAACTCCTGCCTGCTCTAGAGGCTTTGGGGGAGAAACTGGTGCGTGCCCCGAGGTTTGTATGGGATCAAACCAGCCGTGTTTCTTCTGGAATGTTTCCTTGGAAAATTGCCCCTGCTGTAGTGTTGTCTTAATAACCCAGCCGTTTGAAATAGGGAAAATTAGATCATGTGCTTTAGGACGTGAAATATGCCAGCAGCAAATCCTGCCTGGCTCCCTTAGCTTTCTTCTTTTTTCCTTCTTTTTTTTTTTTTTCCCTCAAGTGGCCATTTGTTTTGTTTTTTTTTTTCCTTTGTATCAGCACAAATAACATTAAAAATGGCTTGGCCACGTGATCTTGCAAGATTTGGCTTTTGGCAGAGCGTGTGCCCAGCTTTCCTATCCATCAGATTGGAGCCTGGCTCACAAAAATGGGAAACATAAACCAGGCTGTTGTAGAGAGGGAGCCCCCCCGGGCTGAGGAGGTGGTGAAGGGAGAGGGAGGAAAGTCACAATTAACAGGCTTTTAGCAAATTTACACCAAACCAATTATTCACCTTTTTTGTTCAATTTGAAGCCTGGTGAATTCAAACCAAACTGACTGGAAGCTCTTCTGGTGGGAGCTAGGAACTAGTTTACCTGAAGCCAAATAATTAATTGTTTTAAGGAGTTTTCCTAAAGCTGGGTTTCGTTCTCAGGGTCTGATCCGTTGCCTCTCTGACCCTCGCCGGAGGGGTTCAGGCTGGGATCTGACTCACTTTATACCTTGGGAACGTTGGAATGAGTAGGATTCTGCATCTTGGATACTCAGCTTCCTACAGTGCTGTATATTACAGAAATCAGCATGTGAAATGCTTGTCGTTTCCCTGGCTGTAATTTCTGGAATTGGGTGCAGTGGGGGGTTTTAGGTGGTTTTAAGTGGGTTTATGCCATAAGTTATGTCCCTGAATGAGATTCCAGTTCAGGAGTCTGTTCTGGAAGAAATAAATTGGAACCTGTATTTAGTAACACGTGGATGTTGTGAGAGCTTCTTAATGTATAGTGACGTACTCCTGTGGCTCAGGGGGCTGGTGGTGATTTCCAGGCATGGCTTTTTAGGTAACTTGCTGCAGTTTGACAATTTGGCAGTTTTACTCCTGCCTTCAGTGGCAGTTCTCTTGTCTTCCACTCTTTAAAAGCTTCCCCTTACTTGAAGAAAGTCTTGAAGTAAGAATCTGGTTTATTTTAGCATCTGTAAAACCTGTGGAATAAACGCTCTGTAGAGTATTCAGACTTATTGATTAAATTAGTGCTTTAAAGTCAAATTTCCAGGCAGCAATGAGCTGAAAAGCCAGCCTTGCTGCCTGATCCTTCGCAGCACGCAGTAACCTTCTGCTTGTCTTTTGGTTTTTTTCCCCTTCCAGTCATCCTACTCCCAGTTACTGGCAGCTACATGCCTTACGAAACTCGTGTCACGCACAAACAACCCTCTGCCGCTGGAACAGCGAATAGATATCCGTAAGTACAAGGCTTAAGTTTTCCAACCAAACTGATGTGAATGTTTTGAGCATGGATTCATCCCCGGGTGGGAGCTCTGAATTTCAGGCTGAATATACAGATTCTTTTTTTCAGATGGAAGGGAANGGGCTTGGAGCAACCTGCTGTAGGGAGAGGTGTCCCTGCCCAGGGCAGGGGGGTTGGAACTTGATGATCTTTAAGGTCCCTTCCAACTCTGACCATTCCATGATTCTATGACAGCTCTGGGGTCTTGCAAACAAACAATTTTTATTTAATTTTGGTTTTTAAATCTGAAATACACATGGTGCTTGCCTTTTTTGAGGACAAGCTTTCAAAGCTACAAATCCAAAATATCATTGAGAATATCTCCTGAGGGAGCAGCCAGCCTGTCCCAGTGCTCTTTCCTGGAAAGCGGCTGATACTTCCTTTCCTCCAAGGAGGCAATCGGAGTGCCGTTCCGTCCACTTTCTTTGTTACAAATGCTGTGGTAGGTGATCATCCCCGAGGAAAGGTCTTGAAATATTTTTGATTTTTCTTCCTATTTGCATGTTCTTATGGAGAACTGGGTTTAATCTGCTGACACAAAACCAGTTTGGTGTGTGGGGAGGAGCTCTCCCCTGGCCCTAACCGCTTTCCGGGTCTGTTCCCCATCTTAGCTACGTTAAAAGCACAAGCAGGTGGTCAGCGTTTGTATCTGTCTGGTTATTTTTGTTAAAGAGCTTTCAAAAAGATCATAGAATCATAGAATGGTCAGAGTTGGAAGGGACCTTAAAGATCATCAAGTTCCAACCCCCCTGCCATGGGCAGGGACACCTCTCCCTAGAGCAGGTTGCTCCAAGCCCCATCCAACCTGGCCTTAAACACTTCCAGGGNGGGGTTGGTTTCTGGGCTGCCAGCGCGCACTGCCGGCTCCTGGGGAGCTTCTCATCCAGGAGCACTCCCAAGTCCTTCTCCTCAGGGCTGCTCTCCAGCCATTCTCTGCCCAACCTGGATTTGTGCCTGGGATTGCCACGTCCCAGGTGCAGGACCCTGCCCTTGGCTTGGTTGAACTTCATGCCATTTGCATTAGCCCACCTCTCCAGCCTGTCCAGGTCCCTCTGGATGGCATCACTTCCCTCCAGCGTGTCAACTGCGCCACCGAGCTTGGTGTCATCGGCAAATTTGCTGAGGGTGCACTCTATCTCACTGTCCAAGATGCTTTTTCCTGTGAGTGTTACCATCTCAGCTCCATCTACCAGGATTTTGTCTACAGACAGGCTTCTTCTCTGTGTTTCAGGGAACTATGTGCTCAACTACCTTGCCACTAGGCCGAAGCTGGCGACGTTTGTCACGCAGGCGCTAATCCAGCTGTACGCGAGGATCACAAAGCTGGGCTGGTTTGACTGTCAGAAGGATGAATATGTCTTCAGGAACGTGATCACGGACGTCACAAGGTTTTTACAGGTCAGATTATTTTTTTGGTCAGATGGATGTGCACCTTGTGGGATTTGAAAGTCCGTGAATTCTCAGGTATTGTTTTGCACTTCGGTGTCATCTGTCCGGTCTTTCACCCGTGCATTTGTTTGATTGAATAGTGGCTCCCCAAGGTTAAGCAGCTGACAGCAGGTCAGTTTTTATAATTTAAAGTTTGATGGGGCAGGGGTTTCTTTCTAGAAACTGCCACCATTAGTTTTCAAGGGTAAGAGAAGTCTCAGAGTGTTCCAGTTGCACAATCCTTCTTTCAAGCTTAAATACCCCAGTACTGATTAGTGCAAAATGGTGAAACAGGTGGATTTGTTGTCTATGAGGGAAATATTTGCCCTGTTTGACTTGCTTTCCCTGGCTGCAGAGATGGGATGCCCACAGAAGTCATTTGCTATTGAGCTGAGTTACCATAACAAAATGTAGCTTGAAGCTACTCCGTTCCACAAATGTTGTTGTGAACAATTTTCTTTGGAAGTCCCAACTGTTGGTTCAGAAATACAGGTGCTGTCACCACGGTGCAGGGTTTCATTCCAACCCAACAGACTGTGCAGGTAGAAGGTTATATTTTTCTCAACAGCTGTCTCCCAACAGAAACTTCCTCCCATAAAGAGCGGTAAATCCTGGGAAACTACAAATGCTCATTTATTTCCTCCGAAATTTGTCCCCAAATCAAAAGTTGGAGGAAGGCAATAAAGGACATCGAAATGACCAGAAGTTCTTCTCCAGGTGGAAAAAGAGTTCTAATGTTGTACAAAGCTTCGAGTCTGGAGTGGCAGAGTGTGGCCATCCAGAAAATAGACTTAACTACTGTTATTTTAGGCATTTGCAGATGTCTGAGGTGAGGCAGGATGCTGAAGCTGGTAAGCGATTGAAAGACCACGTTCCTTTCTGGTCAATAACTATATTCCATGGAGTTTGTAGGTGCTTTTAGCTGACATTATCCAGAGCCAGGTGCCTCGCTCTCCCAATTCGTGCCATGGGGAATGTGGGCTTTTCAGTCAGGAACCTAATGAAGTGGTGTGAATATCTTCTTGCTGTGTTCAGCTCCAGAGGGTCTGTTCCTCTTTGCTCAAGTTACTTGTTCTGGCTGCTGAAGTGTAGAGGAGGCTGGGCTTTTGTCAAAGATAGGGGTTCAGCAAAGTTTTCCAGTGGCTTCTGTCTAGATATTATCATGTGAATATTGAGATAATCATGAAGAGATGGCTCCTATAAAGAAGTGGCCACGATCCCAAGCCTGAATATGCCTGAATTTCTCTATTGCAGAGGAGTTCAGGGCAATTGGTGTAGAAGGTGCTAACCCAGGTGGAGCGAGGAAAAGAAACATCACTTCTCAGTTACAGAACAGAAACTGGGGCAAAGGAACAATACAGGGGGTTTGTCTTCAAGCGTTTGATAAATGGATTACCCTTCTAGTGAAGAGGTGTCTGTAACAGCCTCATTTCACAATTGCCTCCTTGTTGGGAGCCTCAAATGCAGCCAGAGGCTGGGCAGACTGGGAAGAATGGGCTCCCTTCACAGGGAGATGGGCTGCCCGGCTTGGCAGGAGGTCTCTAGTTCTAGTTTTAAAAGGGGAGGAGGGTGGGGAGGGGAAGAAAGTTTTATTTCCCAGAGTTTTCATCTGGTGACTCGTTCTGCTGTTGCAGAAATTTCTGTGTGTTTTACCTTTCCCTGAGCAACCTCTGTTAAAATCAAGCACACTGATTTGAAAAGAAGAAATAAATAAAAAATTGTAAAGAAATCTTTCCAGAGTTGAGGCATGACACAAAAAAAAGTTGATTAAACTATGAAATAAAAGGAACCTGCTTTTATTAATTGGTGTTACCAAATCTTTGAGCACCCTTTCCGTTGTAAACAATTTGAAAAGGCACATTTTAAATTCTCTGCTTGGCCTTTTTTCTGACCACAAAACTCCAAAAGCAGAGCATTTCTAGACAAAACTGTCCGGCAATCTTCTGAAGAGGTTACGGTGAAACTTCCTGAGACCTCCCTGGTGCCACTAACGGCTCTCCCTGTCCCCTCTCCTCCCTCAGGACAGTGTAGAGCACTGCATCATAGGAGTGACAATCCTCTCCCAACTAACGAATGAAATTAATCAAGTAAGTGCTACAGCCTTCCTCAGTGAAGTAAGTGTCCAATTTTCTCATTCATATTGTGTCCTGCCGTGTGTCTGTGCATTGGTTTGGGGTGTTTCGTTGGGCTTTTTGGTGTGTGGTGGGGTGTTTTTTTCTTCTTTATTTTCCTTTTTCTTGGTTATTTCACACAGTCATGTAAGTTCTGTGGTAAGAGAACCTCCTGTCCCGAGGAATTGTTTTGTTTCACTGGCATTTTCCATCTTTTCTCATACTTTGATGTAATCTTCTGAGATGAGAAAGGCAAGAGCCCGAGCCGGGCTGGTGAGGACAAAGCCCCGAGTGTGGGGACATCCCTGTCACCTTCTGGTGTCCGTCCCTGTGTGTTATTCCAGCTCACATCCTTCTTGTGCCAAGAAGTGAATGGAGCCTGCACTTGTTGACCAGGGGGATGAAACAACAGAGGATTTCTCAAACTGTGCAGATTTTGAAAGGGTCCTTTCCATTCAGTCCTAAATTTCATAGCGTTCCCAGCAGGTAGTTCTCAAATTCTGCTGGTGGATCGGGGCTGAGTGCATGGTGTTGATGCAGAAACCTTTCCAGATTGGTTAGTTCCACGCTTTATAGAAGCCTTTAACGTTGTGCCACCTCTTGGTATTTATGTTTGAAGCTGGAATTAACAGCTTTCCTTGGTGCTTGGTCTAATTTCTGTCCTTTCCCTCATCGGTCAGACCGACTCTGCTGTAGCACCATTCATGGCCTTAAGATAGCACAAGGGTTGCCAATATCTCTTAATTTTGGTAAGAGGACTAGGTAGAACTAAGAGTTTTTGATTTTAATATCTTATTAAGGAAAGTATCCTTTTATTTTTTCTGGTGTATTGACTAATCCAGGCATTGGACCAGAGAGGTCCTCGAGTGAGACTTGAAGGATGATGACAAATTGTTCTCAGGACCAAAAATGGAGGGGAAGGTTTTGTCCTGGCCAGGGCAAAGCACTTGCTTCTTTTGCTGGACTTGAAGTTCAGCTCTTCTGCGTTTCCCAAGCCCTGTGCTGTCATCTGAATGGCTTCTGCATCCCTTTTAAATCCCAACTTTGCTTTAATTCTTCAAGCCTGGCCTGATGAGTAAATCCTAACCCAATAGCTCCCCTCCAAAATCTTAAACCGTTGTTAGTGTTAGCATTTCCTTGCCCAGATTCTTGTACAATCCTGATTCCGTCTCCACAGAGGATCGATCCTTCACTTCCTTGCATCAAGAAGGAAAGCAAATCTAGAGCTTTGCTACCAAATCTAGAAGTTAGTGTGTGTCTCGGCATCTTTGTGCAGGGCCACAGCTTCTGCCTGTGGGGCAATGGTCAGCAACAGACACTGTCACTCAGCCCAGTGCCAGAAGCTCTGCAGGTTCATAAGTTTGTGCCCAGTGACAGGACAAGAGGGAACGGGCACAAACTTGACCATAAGAAGTTCCATCTCAACATGAGGAGGAACATCTTCCCTTTGAGGGTGTCAGAGCCCTGGCAGAGGCTGCCCAAGAGGTGGGGGAGTCTCCGTCTCTGGAGACATTCAAACCCCCCTGGACACGTTCCTGTGGGACCTGCTCTGGGTGGCCCTGCTCTGGCAGGGGGGTGGAGGAGCTGATCTCCCGAGGGCCCTTCCAACCCCAGAGCATTCTGTGATTAATTGCAAAATAATCAATCTGCCAACGTGCCTGCTCATCAGAGCAGGGTCATATGCATGGGTATATCAAGAAATCACCCAAAACCCCCTTCTGAGGCTTCTCTTCAGGCTTTTTTTGGTAAATATTTCTGATGACATTGTGTGAGAGCTGATTTTTCTTGAGCTCTGTTTACTAAAGCTTTTGTTCCAAAAGCTGACGGTATAAATAAAACAGAGTGCCAGTAACTGGTTAGAAGTGTCAGGTTTTGACCTGCACAGACTTGCCTGGAGGTCTTGAGTGTCTGCTCCGTTGTAGGAATTCACTGTTCAAGTGAAGAAAAAGGAAATGCTCCTTTGCTACAAACCCAGAAATCCGAGAGATTTGTAATAACCATGGAAAGAGGAAATGATGCTCATTTTCTTAAAGACCCTGATATCTAATAGCGTGAGCTCTGGAAGGATAATTTACTCATTAGACAAATTCAGGTCCAGTTCTGATCTTCTACCAGCTCCTGGGTGATGCAGGGCTTCTCTTTCTCTCCTCTAACATAAGAAATAAAGAGAATTTGCATCCTCCATGTGAAGGATGGAGGTTGTGAAGGTTGACACCCTCAAGTGAGGTCTGGAGGGCCCTTCCATGTGCTGGTTCCCGCAGTGCTGGGTGAGGTGTGTGCAAATTTAAGGTTAAAAGAGATATAATAACAAAAAAACATCAAGGAAATGGAGATTCAAGTCGTGCCTCCACATGGGGCTGGCACAGGGCTCCATCTGGGGAACTTACACTGGGCACATGGAACTTTGCCCGTCTGCGTTTAGATGAATGGGCAGGATGTGAAGTGTCACTTTGCTTTTCTGCCCTTCCTAGAGAGGACTCTACAGAGTTGTGTAACCCATGCCTCTGTTCACCTGGCCCCTGCTAGAATACACTGATTTAATCAATTGGAGACTTTATTATCACTACGAAGCAGTACGTGTGTATTTGCCTCTTTAGATCATGTTTATTCTAACGAGGTGAGAGGGCCAGAACTGGAGTTGATAATCGATGCAGCAAAGTTCACTCTGGCTGTCACTGGTTAACTCTCCTTCTAGTTTTCTTCTCATCTGTGCAGGTTCAGGAGGGGAATTAGAATTGCTGGTAGTTGTCTATGTGTCTGCCCAGCTGCTTCAGGTAGGATTGAACTCCTTAGGAGTTGGGAGCACTTGAGAAAGCCACATTCAGGTGTCTAAAAGTGATTTAAGTGCTGCTGAAAATCCTTCTGGTCCTACATGGAGAAACTTCAGTCAACTTGGGAGTAAATCCTGCTTTGTGGCAGGGGTGCAGTGCAGTGAAACAGCAGTGGAAGGATTGCAGGTGGAAAGTCCTGTCATCAGCCAGAAATAGGATTTCAGCCATGGAAGAATCCCCCTCTCCACCCTCCCCCTGCATCCCCAGTTCAGCCAGTCAGGGTAGCGTTGTCTCTGGGGAAGGAGACCTTGGATGTCCTGGTGCTCACCAGGGTTCCTGCGGGTTCTGCTGCTCTTCTCCCACCTCTGCCCATCCTTTCTAAGCACTGGTTTTCTCTCTCTCAGGCGGATACTACTCATCCACTGACCAAGCACAGGAAAATAGCCTCTTCCTTCCGAGATTCGTCTTTATTTGATATTTTCACACTGTCCTGCAATTTACTGAAACAGGTAAGGACACTGTCCTTTGTCACCTCTCTTGGGGCGGTGTTTTGGGGTGATGGACTTTGGGTTGAAGTTCTCTCCGTTGTAACTCTGCTGGAACAAGCCCTCTTGGTCTAAAAGTGATGTTGGGGACTTGCTTTTGAGGAAAGCTTTGACTTAGGTTTGTATTAAGGAGAAAGAAAAAAGAATGTGACATAAATACATACGTTCAATTAAAATTGTTGAAAAGACTTCTGTTTCGTGGGTTAAACTTTCCCATCTTAAAGCATGAGGAAAGAGATGGGATGGTTGTTTTACGTCTTAAATCTTTCATTTTCAGTACTGGCAGAGAGGTTTCCTGTAAACGACTTGTCTCTCTTTTAACCTCAGTTTAAAACCAAAATGATGAGAGAAAGAAGAAAAAACTGCTAGTGATGATCTCTTCACTGGGTTGGGACTAAAGATTGTCCTTGATATTTCACCACGTGGCAAATATTCAACTGTCTTGTGTTCCCCAGGCTTTTATTTTGTGCTAATTATCCATCGTGGTTGAGTTACCTTGCTTTAAAAGACTCACCTTGGGACAAGGCAGCAATATCCTGCTGATGGGCTGGGGTTTTACCCCCCCAAAATGCATTTCTTCTTTCAGCTGCAGCAGCAGCACCTGTGGATTTTGTGAGCAAGTAGATTATCTGGAGAAAAGTCTTGATTCTGCGTCGGGTTTCTTTCCTAAAGGGCTGAGCTGGAGTTTAATGGTGCCTTTATGAGAAAGTCTCCCCCAATAAACCAACGGCTCTGGCACAGATTTGATTAGTTCAACTTTTATCCTTCCAGCTGAGTGAAGTGTCAAAGTTGACAAATAGCACAAAGAGTAAAAAGGAAATGTTATTTTCAAGATATTTCAAAACCAGCAGCTCTGGTTCTATCAGTAATAAAGATGGCTACGTGGGGGTAATTTCATCTTTTTTCTTTTTCTTTTTTTTATTCCTCCTGGTTTCTAAAGCAGGCAAGGCTTGTACAGTCATCCTTTCCTAGGAGCCCCCCCTCCTGAGCCCTAACAGCTCTGGCAGCTTTTAAATTTGTTCTCTTAGTTTAGGAGGTGCCCTTCATGGTCGCATAGAGGTCTCAGAAATAAAAAGATACCTCTAGTTTTGTGAAAAGAAGCTCCCGGGGAGGCGCAGATGGGGCAGAGTCCTTATCCCTGCCCGGGATGGGCAGAGAGAATCCAGGGAGTGCTGGTACTTGACCAGGGAGGGGAGAAACCAGAGCT
>VXBW01001981.1:1460-23895 GCA_013400375.1 Thinocorus orbignyianus | reverse complement strand
TGGCTTTCTGGGCTGCCAGCGCGCACTGCCGGCTCATGTTGAGTTTCTCATCCATGAGCACTCCCAAGTCCTTCCACTGGTGTCCCCAGAGCTGCTCTGACTCTGTCCTGTAGTATTTTCTGTTGTCACATTCAACGTCCTTCTTTTCCTGTGATTTAGCACCTACTGCCCAAGTTGTGCCTATTTGGTTTTGGGTCTAATAGTGGCTGTTTCAAGCTTCTGTGTATAAAGCAGAAGTTTTCAAGGTGATCCTCCTGGCTGCAAGAAACCAAGGCTCACCTCTGTATCCGTGTATGTAAAACAGGGGGCATTTAGGAAATAGCCTAGAAATATTTAGATTTAGTGAGAAACACCCCAGAAAAATGTGTCTTTGTGATACAGAGGAGGGAGTGAGGACATTCCCGTGGCCACTGACCGTGTGTGTCGGCACGGTGTCATTTGCAATAGATTGAAGCTGGAAGAAGTTAGTTTTAAGTACAGTGCTCTAATTCAAAAGCTGGAGGGACTGGGCTGTCCCTGGAGTGCGGATCTAAGAGCTCCATCTAAACCACCAGGCGAGTTCTTTGTGTTCCCAGAGAATATCCATGTTTTCCCTGCCCATTGTAACTGGAGCAGGGGTTGAGCCGCATCATCTGCTCTTGGAAAGGGAACGCGCTCATTTCCATAGGAAGGGTGAGGTGGGGCAAGGAGATTCCCCACTGCAGAGTGCTTGTCAGGCAGAAAATGTATTCTTGTGTTTAATCTTAATAAGAACTTCCTTATCTCCAGAATCTCCCGGGATAATTGCAGGCTGGCCAGCCTGGCTGCTTTTCTCCGAGCGACAAAGAAAACCGCTATTTATCCCCCTTGTGTAGAGACCAAGCCTGTAAATACACACGTTGTCTGTGAGAGTGTGTGATAGCTGGGGTTGGTGCTTGTGACACATGATCCTCATGATTGTGACGTGCTGTTTCATGCTGAATTACTGCCTCAGACTCAGCTGGCACCTTGATTTTTTATTTTTATTATTATTTTTTTTTATTTTTATTTTATTCTCCCCCTCTACTCTGCACTTGTGAGACCCCACCTGGAGTCCTGTGTCCAGCTCTGGAGTCCTCAACATAGAAAGGACATGGAACTGTTGGAACAAGTCCAGCGCAGGGCCACCAAGATGATCAGAGGGATGGAGCAGCTCTGCTGTGAGGACAGGCTGAGAGAGCTGGGGCTGTTCAGCCTGGAGAAGAGAAGGCTCCAGGGAGACCTTGGAGCAGCCTTCCAGGATGTGAAGGGAGCTCCAGGAGAGCTGGAGAGGGACTCTTGGTCAGGAAGTCTAGTGACAGGACGAGGGGGAATGGTTTTAAATGGGAAGAGGGGAGATTTAGATGAGATCTTAGGAAGAAGTTCTTTGGTGTGAGGGTGGTGAGGCACTGGAACAGGTTGCCCAGGGAAGTTGTTGCTGCCCCATCCCTGGAAGTGTTTAAGGCCAGGCTGGATGGGGCTTGGAGCAACCTGCTCTAGGGAGAGGTGTCCCTGCCCAGGGCAGGGGGTTGGAACTTGATGATCTTTAAGGTCCCTTCCAACTCTGACCATTCTATGATTCTATGATTCTATTTATTTACTTATTTTTCCTTCTGTATTTTCTAGGCTTCTGGGAAGAACCTGAACCTAAATGACGAAAGCCAGCACGGGCTGCTCATGCAGCTGCTTAAGCTCACTCATAATTGCCTGAACTTTGATTTCATTGGCACCTCAACAGACGAGTCCTCAGATGATCTTTGCACTGTGCAGATCCCAACCAGTTGGAGATCAGGTAATCTGGCTGGAGGAAGAGGGCTGATCCAGAGCCCACCAGCTGTATTTGACAAATAAACCTTTTCCTGCGGTGCCAGATGTGAATCCCAGCCTCTCCTTGGGGTGATTACAATGTGAACTGCACTCAGGTTGACTGTCCTGAGCTACAAACCCCCTCCTCTGCCAACTCTAGGAACAGTGAACTGTTTTCTTTTGTAAAAAAAATATAAATAACAAATAATTTGACACCTGTCCTCAATCCCCTTGCTGTTCTCACCAAGCTTTTTGCAAGCAGTTTCACAGATTGCCTTCTCAAAATATTTCCCTGTAATTTTCTGGTGGTACCAAGTACCAGTGGGTTTGGTTTAACTTCTGGGAAAGGCAATTGTGTAAAAATGTACAATCCTTTGGAAATTTTCCCATAGTCTGGTGCTTCATGTGACAAGTCCACATGCCCTTGCTGATAAGATAAGCATTGGACCTATGGAAAGCAGTAGGTGAAGGTATCCTCAGTAAAATACTCTGTTTTGTTTCAGCATTCTTGGATTCTTCGACCCTTCAGTTGTTTTTTGATCTTTATCATTCCATCCCTCCTTCGTTTTCTCCTCTGGTGAGTTTCGTGTTTGTTTTCCTTATGGAATTGGCTACAATAAAGCCTTTGTAGGATTCATCTGGGAGATTTACTGTTGGTCAAAGGGTGTTGCTGATTTTAGAGAGGTGCCCTCGCTGCGATGGCACTGCCTCGTGGCTGCTCTGGTGCTGCAGCTGAGAGTTTTGAAGCATTTTTAGGTTTTGGATTTCACCCAGGAGCAGCTTGTTTGCTGGAAATCCAACCTCCTCCTTCATCCTTCCGTAGCTTAGAGCCTCCCCCTGCCAGCAAGCCCCTTTTGAGGGATATAACTTCTGTTATTTCCACTTTATCACAGAATTGTCCGAGTTGGAAGGGACCTCTGGAGACCATCCAGTCCCACTCCCCTGCTCAAGCAGGGTTGCCCAGAGCACATCCCTCAGGGCTGCATCCAGGTGGGGCTTGAAGGTCTCCAGAGAAGGGGACTCCAAACCTCCCTGGGCAGCCTCTGCCAGGGCTCTGCCACCCTCACCCCAAAGAAGTTCCTCCCTGTATTTGAATGGAAATTTCCAAATTGCTGCTTGTGCCCGTTGCCCCTCGTCCTGTCCCTGGGAACCACTGGGAAGAGTCCAGCTCCATCCTCCTTCAACCCACCCTTCAGATCCTCGTGAGCATGAAGAAGGTCTCCCCTCAGCCTTCTCTTCTCCAGGCTCAAGAGTCCCAGCTCTCTCAGCCTTTCCTCACCAGGGAGATGCTCCAGTTCCTCCAGAATCTTTGTTGCCCTATGCTGGACTCTCTCCAGCAGTTCCCTGTCACCCTTGAACTGGGGAGCCCAGAACTGGAGGCAGGATCCCAGTTGTGGCCTCCCCAGTGCAGAGCAGAGGAGGAGAATGACCTCCCTCCACCTCCTGGCCACACTCTTCCCTATGTAGTCCAGGATTCCGTTGGCCTCTTGGCCAGCAGGGCACATTGCTGGCCCATGGAGAGTTTACTGTCTACCAGCACCCCCAGATCCTTCTCCTCAGAAGAGCTTTCCAGCAGGTCCACCCCTACCTAACCTCTGTCGGTGCCTGGAATTCTTCCTCCCCAGGTGCAGGACCCTCCACTTGCCCTTGTTGAACCTCATGAGGTTCTTCTCTGCCCAGCTCTCCAGCTGATCCTAAAACTGTCCTGCAAGTAGGTAATGAGTCTGGGAGCACAACTGAGGAATAGAATTTCTCCTTCCACACTTTGAAACTAGGCCGTGTCCCAGCTGGATGCGATGGCCAATAGCGCAGCTGAACTAAAAGTTGGATTATTTTTTTTCTTGGGAAAAAAAAAAATAAAAATGTTGCCCGCCAGGCATTTATCTATCAGATAAATATTTTCCATAATTAATGCTACAATGAAAACATGCCCTTTGGCTAGGTGGGGAAAAGGCCTTCAGAAGGATCTTTTTCCTCTGAGGCTCTCGGCGCTCTTCATTCCGTTGAAGGGTTCCTGGCTAATTCTGGATTTAGAGCCTCAAATATTCATGAGAGATTTTAGCAGCAAGACACTTTTTTTCTTTTTTTCTTTTTGCTACTGAATAGAAATCTGAAGCAATTATGCCTTTCATGGTCCTGCCTCTTTGATCAGCAGATATTAAGAGCCAGCAAGAGTAAGAGTTGTGGCAGGGTAGTCCTTACGCTGGTCCGAGGGAGCGGGGCTTTGCCTCGGGATAAGGACTGCAGGGTGCTGGTCGTAGCCAGCTGCCACTGCTCCTCAAACCCTGCTCATCAGCCTGTTACTAAGCTGTTCCCTGGCAATTGAAACCTCAGAGGTTTGGGTTGAGAACAGTTTAAATTATTTTTCCTGCCAGTCTTCTCTTCTGTGATACTTTTCCAAGTCCATGTTAAGTTTGCCAGCTTTCCCCACTAGCCGGGGGGTATTTCAAGTCTTAGGCCGCTTGTGTGGGCACCTGTGCTCCCAGCGCCTTTGGGAGCAGAGTTTGGACACCCCTTTGGCTGTCAGGATGAAGATGTTGTTCCTTTGGGGTTTATCCTCTCTGCAATTTGCTTTTTGGCTTTTATGTACACTTCCCAGGATTGGAAAGATGATGGGATGATGGCAGTGGTTTCAAATCCTCTGTTGAAGCGAAGGGGCTGTTGCGCAGCCTTGCAAAGGAGCTCCAGGCTCAGATGATTTGTTGCGTCAGGAAAAGACGACAGATTTTCCCTTTTATTGTTCTGATCCTTCCCTTTCTCTCTCTTCTCTGCCCGTTTTAGGTTTTATCCTGCTTAGTGCAGATAGCCTCTGTACGCAGATCCCTCTTCAACAATGCCGAAAGAGCAAAGTTTTTATCTCATCTCGTTGATGGAGTTAAACGAATACTGGAAAACCCCCAGGTATTGCAGATGCGGTCGGTGCAGTTGGGTTATTTGCTGCTTTTTCCCTCTCAGTTTTCTTCCCCAAAGCCCCTTTTTAATGGGCATGTCCCATTGGGGCACTGGGGAGGAAGGGCCAACATCTCACTGCTCTTTTCCTACTGTTCTACCTTCAATCTGCCCCTCTTGTAGATGCTCTGCGTGTTGTGAAGTAGTGCTGGTTTGCTGTTTCTCAATTCTCCTTTTGGGTTTTTTTGGTTTTTTTTTCTCCTCTCAAGAGTCTTTCAGACCCAAACAATTACCACGAGTTCTGCCGGTTGCTGGCCCGCTTGAAAAGCAATTACCAGCTGGGAGAACTGGTGAAGGTGGAGAACTACCCCGAGGTCATCCGCCTCATCGCCAACTTCACCGTGACCAGCCTGCAGGTACAGAACGGTTTCGCTTCCCCCTCCCTGGGCTGTTCACAGAGTCATAGAATGGTCAGAGTTGGAAGGGACCTTCAAGATCATCAAGTTCCAACCCCCCTGCCATGGGCAGGGACACCTCTCCCTAGAGCAGGTTGCTCCAAGCCCCATCCAGCCTGGCCTTAAACACTTCCAGGGATGGGGCATCAACAGCTTCCCTGGGCAACCTGTTCCAGTGCCTCACCACCCTCACACCAAAGAACTTCTTCCTAAGGTCTCATCTCAATCTCCCCTCTTCCAATTTAAAACCATTCCCCCTCGTGCTGTCACTAGACTTCCTGACCAAGAGTCCCTCCCCAGCTCTCCTGTAGGCTCCCTTCAGATCCTGGAAGGCTGCTCTCAGGTCTCCCCATGCCCCTTGTCTTCTCCTGTAACAATCCTAACCCTCTTGTCTGTTCTTTGCCCCTTCATTCGCCGTATGTTGGTTTTACCAAAACCCCTGCAGGCTCCGTGACGGAATCCTGCCGAGTAGCATTGATTTATTCTGAGAATTCCTACTGAATGGCACAGGAAGGCAGGGTTGCTATGCCTCCAGAGTCTTTCCATGTCCTAGCAGGGCGGGGGGGGAAAACCCAACCTTGTTGAATACGGCTTATTTTTAGAATTATGTCTCACTTCACCATTAAAATGCAGTTGCAGGGATTGCTTGTAATGGGAAGATCGTGTCATGTTCCCACCGAGTTTTTCCGTTGGGATACAGCTGGGGACTACACCCCTGCACAGATTCTGGTTAAAAAAAAGTCTGTATAGCTTACGTAATGCCTTTGTTTGTTGAATTTTAATATTTATCTGAAAAACAGCTTCATACTGTACATGGTGTTCGGGGAGCTGGCTGCAGCGTGCTTCAGTAAGAGCTGAGTTTGGGACCAAAGCCTTTGGCTCAGCCACGCAGCCAATAATAGGAAAAAAAATATAAATACATGTGCATGTGGCGTGTATATAGAGAGAGTATAAAAATACATGTGTATAATATAAAAGAATAACTTGGAATGATCTTACTGTCTTTACTGCATGCCCACTGAATTCAGGTGGGAACTGAAACTTGTCCTTAACATTGGCAAGTGGATCATTAAAGCCCTTAGGTATTGTCACGTCCAGTGCTGCACCAGTCATAGAATCATAGAATCATAGAATGGTTGGGGTTGGAAGGGACCTTAAAGATCATCCAGTTCCAACCCCCCTGCCCTGGGCAGGGACACCTCTCCCTAGAGCAGGTTGCTCCAAGCCCCATCCAACCTGGTCTTAAACACTTCCAGGGATGGGGCAGCCACAACTTCCCTGGGCAACCTGTTCCAGTGCCTCACCAACCTCACACCAAAGAACTTCTTCCCAAGATCTCATCTAAATCTCCCCTCTTCCAATTTAAAACCATTCCCCCTCGTCCTGTCACTAGACTTCCTGACCAAGAGTCCCTCCCCAGCTCTCCTGGAGCTCCCTTCAGATCCTGAAAGGCTGCTCCAAGGTCTCCCCGGAGCCTTCTCCAGGCTGAATAGCCCCAGCTCTCTCAGCCTGTCCTCACAGCAGAGCTGCTCCATCCCTCTGAGCATCTTGGTGGCCCTGCGCTGGACCTGTTCCAACAGTTCCATGTCCTTTCTATGTTGAGGACTCCAGAGCTGGACACAGGACTCCAGGTGGGGTCTCACAAGCGCAGAGTAGAGGGGGAGAATCCCCTCCCTGGCCCTGCTGCTCACACTTCTTTTGATGCAGCCCAGGATAGGGTTGGCTTTCTGGGCTTTCATTCAGCTAATGTGGCTCATATAATCCAGGCTGTAATTCCTTGTTTTCTTTGCTTTTTTGCTCTTGGCTCCTGTAGCACTGGGAGTTTGCCCCCAACAGCGTTCACTATCTCCTGAGCCTGTGGCAGCGGCTGGCGGCGTCGGTGCCCTACGTGAAAGCCACGGAACCTCACATGCTGGAAACCTACACCCCAGAAGTCACAAAAGCTTACATCACCTCCAGGCTGGAGTCCGTGCACATCATCCTGAGGTGAGAAAAGCAGAGAGGAACAGCAGTGCTTCATGTTGGCACCAGAATCTTCCGCAGAAGGCTCTGGGGTGGGCACTTTCTGAGCTTTCTTATAAAAATGGCCACGACCACGGGAAGTTGTGTGAATCACCTGAGGATTTCTAAGGGAGATTTGCCTAAATGGCATATTCTTCATATTTACTGGGATGGTATGGAAGAATTCCAGGGGGATGAATGATAAGTTCTGGAGTCCTCAACATAGAAAGGACATGGAACTGTTGGAACAGGTCCAGCNCTTGAAGGTCCCTTCCAACTCTGACCATTTTATGATTCTATGATTCTGTCTCACCACAAAGAGATTTATGGGTGTGGTTTTTTAAGCTGGGGTGTTTTTCTCAAAGTCCTTTCTCCATCTGGGATGTCTGAGGCTGGTCTGGGTGGTCTCCAACATGTTATGGGTAGAATTTATCCCACCCGGTGCCACCCACCTGCAGCGTGACATTCACACTCTGAATTGCCACCGTAGCAGAGATGAGTGAAAAGTGCAGTTTGCTTAATTTCTAGATCTTTACTTTAGAATGGCACAAATCATACCTAAAAGTATCTTTTTTTTGTCTCTCCCTTTGAGTCTAGGGTCAGCTTCTAGGGCTGAATTGATGTGGGATGAATTCAATCTCCTGTGTTTGTATTTGATTAAAACAGTCAAATGGAGAAAAATAATACCTTTCTGAAGGAAAACTGGTCAGCTTATCCCTTTTTATGTATCTAGCGATGCAAGGGAGGAGCAGCAGGTTTAGTTAGTTCCAGATTTTGCAATAAACTTAGTGTGGAGGTTGGTATATTTAAGAGGAAACAGCAAGAAAGATGGAAAACTTTGTTATACGAAGGCAACCGGATACAGACCTTGTTCTTGGCACTGCACATTGTAGTTAGAGAGCTGGATAAGTGTTAAAGATGTAAGAAGAGCTTCCTCATCCCAGGTCCTGGTGGCCTTTCTACCTGAAACTCTGCTGTTCTTCTGATTTGTGGCTGCAGTAAAAATCAGATGATTCCATTGATCCACGTAAAGGCACGGAGGCAGGGATTTTAGTCATTGGAATTGCTCTGTGCTGGGGAAAGCATCCTCTACCTGGGACAAACGAGCTTCTGTTACGTGTTAGGCCATCTCTGCATTTTAAATCCTTTCCTAATCTTCTTTCTTGCCGCTTAGGGATGGTTTAGAGGACCCACTGGATGATACTGGCCTGGTGCAACAGCAGCTGGATCAGCTCTCCACCATCGGCCGGTGCGAGTACGAGAAGACCTGTGCTCTGCTGGTGCAGCTCTTCGACCAGTCAGCCCAGTCCTACCAGGAGCTGCTGCAGAGTGCCACCGCCAGCCCCATGGACGTTGCTGTGCAGGAAGGTGAGCGTGTTTGGAGAACTGAGGCTTTTGGGCTTTGCAGTAGGTTGCCTGTTCTCCAAAATACCATTTCAGAAGCCTTCCTTCCTGGTGAAATCCGTAAACGCGAGGCAAACCTCACAAACTTTCCCTTGGGGTAAGGTGTAGAATATTTTTGGTTGTGGACAGCCACTCCCAACACCCAGAGAAATGTTGGCTGAAGCTACCCCCGTCCTACAGCTGACTCCATTCCTTTTTTGAGGGAAATTTAGTGCATCTCCTTTCCCAGTCTTTCAGAGTCAAGTTACAAGGGTGTTTCATCATCTGCGGGTGTTTGGCACTGCCTGCCCCATCCCTCTTTTTGTCTGGGACAGGGTATGGAGTGTTCCTTTGAACCTTCTCTCTTGGAGATGTGGCAGAAACCTCTAACTGGTGGTTGGTAATGAGGAACTGGGAGTTGGGGTTTTCAGCTGGTGCCACTGGTGTCTGTCCACAGCGCTGGGTGGGTTCAGGTGTGGAGGGTTTGTACTTGCCCAGCTGGTTGGGTCAGGAATTGCTTAACCCCAGCCATGAAGAAGCTGTTCCTTTGGAGGTTCAGCTGCGTTATGGCCCCTCTGTAATAACAAAACTTCCCCTTTCCAGTTGGGTTCGTCAACACAAGTTTGGAAACATGTTCCTCTGCCTTCTGAAACGGCATTGTCTGATCTAAGACAGTACACTGCTTTTTGCAAGTGGGCAAAAACTCCCTATGACGTTGACTTCTCCACCAGCCACTGTACTTTAAGAGAATAAATGCTGTCTGCTGGCATCTGCACATGTTCAGATCCATGGAATTTTAGAAGAAAGTGGCTTTCTGCAGTGGGATGGCTTTAAATAACGAAAATCTTCCAGGCAGACCTGGTGTTCTTCCTTCTTTTCAAGTAAAGTCATGCCCGCTCTCCACCAAGTAGAAAATGGAGTCATTTTTAGTAGAGATGGGCACTAAAGCAAAAAGATCCTGCCCGTGAAGCCTGTCTTTGCCAAAATAGGGTGTGAGTCTCAGCTCCCTGCGCGCGGCGTGCTCGGTTCTGATGTCCTCTGTTGGTTTCAGGGCGCCTGACGTGGCTCGTCTATATAATCGGGGCAGTGATTGGTGGTAGGGTCTCGTTCGCCAGCACGGATGAGCAGGATGCGATGGATGGCGAGTTGGTCTGTCGGTAGGGATGTTTTCTTTAGCTGCCCCATTCTTGAAGTTGACCAAAATAACTGCTGTTACCCAGCTGACATCATGTTCTTCCCCTCTCGTCACTGGAAAGACCCGTGTGGAATTGGCCATCCTGGAAGGAAGAGATTGGAGGCGCTCGCTAGAGCCCGTCAGCAAAATTCTGCTGGCTGTGGCTTGGCTAAATTGAGGAAATTTGGGGTTATAAGAAAGAGAATGAGAGGGGAAGAGCATGTAAGAGGGGAATGATACTGGGCTTAAACGCATGCACTGGAGTAGAACTAAATGCATGATGGGTCTTTGCTGGGGTGGGGGCTTTATTTCCTAGTTAATAAACCAAAGTGGGTTTTGTCCATAAATGCTATAAATATTGTAGTTCTACAACTGTTAAAACTTAATATCATCTTTGTACTTATAACACCTGCTGGATAGGCACTGGAACAGGTTGCCCAGGGAAGTTGTTGATGCCCCATCCCTGGAAGTATTTAAGGCCAGGTTGGATGGGGCTTGGAGCAACCTGCTGTAGGGAGAGGTGTCCCTGCCCATGGCAGGGGGGTTGGAACTTGAGGATCTTTAAGGTCCCTTCCAACTCTGACCATTCCATGATTCTGTGATTCTATGATTTGGTGGATTATAAATCCTCTCCAGCACAACATTTATTTGACGGATATGAGAACATGCAGCTTCCTACTGGGGAGTGGCCTTGAGTCTCGCTGTGCTCCAGAGCCTCACTGCTCTGCTGGGAGCTGGGGCAGTACAGGAGCTGTACTGGGAATGTAGGGGAGCTGGCCTGTTGGTGAGCCAGTAACATCCAACACTGGCTTCCCACATAGTTGATGGGTTGCTGAAGAGAAAACTTATATATTTCAGCTACCTTTAGCGCCAGCATATATTAGACATTCAGAGGAGGCTGGTTATGTTTAATAGGCATACCTAAAAGTATCTACCAAAAAGAATATCGTTGCTTTTGCCCACCTTTTCTGCTAAATATTTGGTACTTACTCTAAAATCCCCTCCAGGCCTTCCTTGCCAGCAAGGTCTGCTCCTTGAGCCCCCCCCCTCACCGTGCAGCAGTGGCAGTGTTGTGGCCACAGGGCTCCCAGCAAAACACCCCCTCTGAAATGGGAATGTCCTTTAGAGTCTGGCTCTTGTGAGGGAAGCAAGTAGTGATTTTGCAGGTGGGTTTGAGAACAGGATGGATGAGTCTCTGGGTAAGTGTGCTAAAACACCCCAAACTCATTTCTGCAGCAAATGCAAACCTTGCATCCCTGTTAAAAGGGATATAGAAGCCTTATGATGTTCTTGCACAGAAGAGGAATGGACCCCAGACAGTGTTTTGGTATCACTTTTGTCAGGTGTTCTCCCAAAGCAGCAATACCCCACAGAAAGTAAAAAGAAATCCTGTTACACAAAACCTGGAAACAGCACCAGGTGCCAGGAATCCTTCACTTCTCCCAACATCCACCACTGAGACGTCTTCTTCTGCCCCCTCTGCAGAGTGCTGCAGCTGATGAACCTGACGGACTCCCGGCTGGCGCAGGCTGGGAATGAGAAGCTGGAGCTGGCCATGCTGAGCTTCTTCGAGCAGTTCCGGAAGATCTACATTGGAGATCAGGTGCAGAAGTCTTCCAAGGTAATCAAGCCCCTTCGCTGTGGCTCTTTAGTGATACAGCATCCAGTAATGTGTTTTCTAGAGACGTGTCCAGTGTGAACGTTGCAAACCCTCAGCTTTTTGAAATATATTTTTTGAAATCCAGTGTTCTGTATGCGTCAGGAAAGAACCAGTGACTGTCCCAGCCTGGAGCTTGAGACCTGGGGTTGGTTTTGTTCCCTGCCAGGTTTCTACCCTGACTTCAAATGAGTCCCTTAACCCTTAACATCAGAAAGATCTTATGGTCTCACGACCAGCAGGTCCAGGGCTGCTGCTCTGCTCTGGGGAGGCCCCATCTGGAGCACTGGGACCAGTTCTGGGCTCCCCAGTTCCAGAAGGACAGGGAACTGCTGGAAGAAGAGGGGACAGTGGAGGACTGCAAAGATGCTGAGGGGCCTGGAGCATTGCTCTTGTGAGGAAGGCTGAGGGACTTGGGGCTTTTTAGTCTGGAGAAGAGAAGGCTGAGGGGGATCTGATCAACACCTAGAAATCCTTCTAGGGTGGGTGTCAGGAGGATGGGGCCAGGCTTTTCATTGGTGACAGGACAAGAGGGAACGGGCACAAACTTGACCGTAAGAAGCTCCATCTCAGCATGAGAAGGACATTCTTGACTTTGAGGGTGGCAGAGCCCTGGAACAGGCTGCCCAGAGAGGTGGGGGAGTCTCCACCTCTGGAGACATTCAAACTCGCCTGGACACATTCCTGTGGGACCTGCTGTGGGTAGATCTGCTCTGGCAGGGGGTGGGACTAGCTGATCTCCAGAGGTCCCCACAACCCCAGAGCATTCTGTGATTCTGTGAACACCACAGACCTGTGAAGGCGTGCGTGGTGCCACCACACCGTGCACACAGGAGGAGGCTGAGCTTGGCATCTGAGCCGTGCTTCCTCAGCTCTGAAGGGAAGATAACCATCCATCCTCTTCATCACGAGGCAATTGTAGATGTTCGGGACTTTGACTGCCTTGGAGCATCCTTAAAGATGCAAAAAACCTTTTCTAAATGAAAAAGCTAAGTGGAAAGAATCAGAGTGTCACTGCTCCAGAATCAGGTTCTCTTCCTTTACGGTAACATACCTTCTCCTTTCCCCATCCCGGAGACTTCAGAACAGTGATGTGACAAGGGTCTTGGAGTTGCAGACAAATTCCCAAGACTGCTGTTGGTGCGGGTGGAGAGGAGCACAGCTGTTATATCCCCTTTCCATAGGAAAAGCAAGTGCCCAGCTCCTTGCTGTGACTCGCAGTAGAAAAGAGGGAGTGGGGATTAGGCCAAGTATTGATCCCTATGAAGTCACAAGCGTTTCTGTGCATTGACTGATCTGGGAAAGCCCAGAGCATCTCCCCGCTCAGGCACGTGTGCTCCAAAGGGGGAGAATGAGGGGAAAAACAGATAATCCTTGATCATTACTTGTTTTGTTGACAGCTTTGAAATTGGTGTTATCTTTTTTTCCCCTCCAGCTGTACCGCCGGCTCTCGGAAGTCCTGGGGTTGAATGATGAGACTATGGTCCTGAGCGTCTTCATAGGAAAAATGTAAGTGTTCCTGCTTGCAGGCATCAGAGATTCCAGGGTTTATTTGAAGGTGTAACCAGCAAAAGTGGAATATGAGGGAGTGTTGTGCAGTCTAAAACTAGTAACATCTGGCTACTCGAGGGAATCACAGGCTTTTGTCAGGGCTTAAGTCACGCGCAATGTCCAGGATTGATTTATCCACCGTGGAACCACAAAAATAAGCCGGACACCAAGAGAATGGATTCTCTTCCCAGTGCCTGCTTAGTAAAAGCACAGTCAGAGAGGGGACAGCCTCAAGCACTCCTTGCCCTATCACTTGACTATTGGCAATCACCAGCCACGAAAGCTCTGTGGGGAGGGCACTGCTCCCTCAAAGGTTTTTCCTCTGCAGATCCTGCTGTTCAGTACCAGAGTAGGGCAAATCCTTTCCTTAAAATCCTTCAGCTCTGGGAGGCGCCCTATTCGGCCTGTTCCTTGGCATCTCTCACTGGACCAATCCCATCCACTGGCTTTTTGTCCTGTCTTTGGCAGCCTCTATTGGCATTTTGAAGCAATTCAGTAGCTCCCATGCTGACGCCCAGTGCCCTGTGCCTGGCGCCCTGTGGCCACTGGGGTCCCCTTTGGCTTCCTTGGCATCGCCCCATCTTTACCTGCCTGGGGCTTTGCTTTACCCTCACTTGCCCCAGCTGTGCATCATCCCCAAGGGGTGAAATGGCTCTCCTGAAAAGAAGCAAGGGCTACTAGAATTCTGCAGCTGACAGTGGATGGTGCAGGTGCAGAATTGCATACGTCTGCATGTAGTCACTGCCGCAGAATTCTCTTACCCTTGCTGCAGAAACCAGCCCTGGAGTGCCACAGAATTCCAAGGGCCTGGGTATGGGCCAGTGTAGCTTGGGACCCAAGTAGTGAAGATTATCTGAAGGATAATTTTCTAGTCAACCAAATGTAAGTACAGTAATTTTATACCAATATTTTGTGGCTTGTGATGTCTGTGGTTTCGGTGGAGGGTGGAGCTGATGATGTTGGGTGACTTTTGGAAACTGTAAGAACCTGCTGCACAGCCAAGGGGAAGCAGAGCAACCCCCCTCTGACCCATCCCTCTTGTCCTCTTCCCTAGCATCACCAACCTGAAGTACTGGGGTCGCTGCGAGCCCATCACCTCCAAGACGCTGCAGCTGCTCAATGACCTCTCCATCGGATATCCTTTGTGGAAGAGCTGGTGGTGGGTGCACGAGGACACCTAAAACCTCCGGATGGGGGAAGAGTCACCCAGACACTGGGCTGGAACAGGAGCTCTCTGCCTGTAACCGAGTCCTCGACTGCTTCGTCTTCAGGGTAGTGACAAGAGCAGAGTGCGAGCGCTTGGTCAAGCCTTTGGGCAACGTCTTACCCAGGTGGTGAATTGCAGTAGATGGGGATAATGTTGTGGAGGGGGGTATTATTTTGGGTCACAATCAGTTTGTAGCTTCCTGTCCACTGTTTGTGGCTATTATCACAGTCTGTCTTAGGATTTTCTACTTGGCCATCCTGGCAGAGTAAATAAAAGCAGTCCCTGCAGGTCTCTGCCTCAGAGATGTCTGCAGCTTGATTGCTCTTGAAACAAATGGAAGAGAGGCCAGAACACATTGAATAATACAGACCTAGGTCTGCTTCCAGTTTTGCCCTGGAAAGTGCTTTGCAAGAAGTTTTCCTGCTGACTCTGCCACTTCCTTAACACCCCCTTCACATACAGCAGCGTCAGAAAGCTGGTGAAACTCAGCGCCGTACAGTTCATGCTGAACAATCACACGGTGAGTCCTCTTGCCTTCTGCTGTTCTCATGCCAGTCTCCTCCATCTCCTTTTTTGTGCAGCTCAGGTAATGCCCTGATTTTAACCCCTGGACACACTTTTGAAGTTTACCTCTCTCCCAGATGCTTCTGCACTAGCTGAACCTCCAGGAAAAAAGTGATCTCTGTTCCATCTCGCTTTGTTCAGAGCCTACTCTTCAATTTTGATGGGCTGTAATTATGTCATACCTTTCATCCCCGAAGGGTTAATGTGGGGGTCTCGATATTGTCCCCTGAAAAGAGCCACCTCCAGAGTGAAATGTGGGAGAGAGCCTGCCCTTCTGCCCATGCAGGCAGGCAGCAGCTGACAAACAGTCCCTCCCCAGCTCTCCTGGAGCTCCCTTCAGATCCTGGAAGGCTGCTCTCAGGTCTCCCCGGAGCCTTCTCTTCTCCAGGCTGAACAGTCCCAGCTCTCTCAGCCTGTCCTCACAGCAGAGCTGCTCCATCTCTCTAATCATCTTGGTGGCCCAGCGCTGGACCTGTTCCAACAGGTTGTTTCTGTGGAGAATGTGGAGGATCCATCTGGCTTTCAGCAACCTTTCCCGCCGGAAGGGTCCCCATGTGGAAGCTGGGGGAACAGATCGCTTCTCTGCTCCGGAGGCAAAGCAAGACTTCCTTGTTCTTCTGGTCCTGGGGAATTCCGAGATGAAAGATGGGAGGTGGTGTGTTTGCCAGCAGATAGGGGAGGTCGCTGTGGGGCTGGCAGACGCGGTGCCTGTTGCCCTCTGGTGGCCTGTTCTCCAGGAAGGCTGGCAGATGGGAAGTTCAGCAGGAAAACCCGGCGGCTTGCTGCAGTTCATCCTTGCTCAGGCAGAGAATTAAGCAGGGGAATGAGGGATCCTCAACCCTTTCAAGGTGCTCGTTCTCCTTTGGAATCACAGGATCACACAGGTTGGAAGGCATCTTTAAGATCATCAAGGTCTTGATGAGCCTCCATCACCCCAGCGTTGCCCAGACCACCGCTAAGCTGTGTCCCTCAGCACCACATCTGACTGGCTTTTGAATGCCTCCAGGAACAGTAATTCCACCTCTGCCTTGGACAACTTCTTCCCATGTTTGGCAAGCCTTTCAGTGAAGAAATTTTTCCTAATATCCAATCTGAACTTCCCCTGGCATAACTTGAGGCCATTTCCTCTTGTCCCATGGCCTGTTCCTTGGGAGAAGAGACTGACCCCCCTTGGCTACCTCCTCCTTTCGGGGGGTTGGAGAGAGCCAGAAGGTCCCCCCTCAGCCTCCTTTTCTCCAGGCTGAACCCCCCCAGCTCCCTCAGCCTCTCCTCACAAGATGTGTGCTCTGGACCCTTCATTGCTCTTCTCTGGACCCACTCCAGCCTCTCAGTGTCAGCTGAGGGGCCCAAAAATCTCTCTTCTAACTCATCTCTTCTTTTCCTTTTACAGAGTGAGCACTTTTCCTTCCTGGGCATTAACAATCAGTCCAACCTGACTGACATGAGATGTCGGACAACGTTCTACACTGCACTTGGGCGTCTTCTCATGGTGGATTTAGGTACCTGGGCCATTTCCTGGAAATCAGAGCAAAATGCTGACTTTATGGCTCAGTTGCTGGGCCCTGCTATTCCAGGAACTCCAAGTTCCTGCATGAAAAGATGCTGGAATGGAATAAGCCAGATGGGATAAGAAAAAAAGGAGGGGAGAGAAGTTCAGGAGTGGGTTTGATGTCATGTTGCTGGAACAACATGTCTAGAGCTGCACACCACCACGGCTGGGGCTAAATTTTGCCTTCACGGTATTCCAAAAGTTTTCCTGAGGTGGCAGGGTTTGTTCTGAGTCTTTTTCCAAGTTAGATATTGGCAGTGATAAATCAACCTGTGGTCTCTTGTCCTCTAGCTCCATGGGTGAGCGAGGTCTGAATGTCCAGCACAGGCAGTACCCCAGGGATGTGCAGTCTTATCTCCTCCTGATTTTCTTCCTTTATTTTTCTCTTCCAGGGGAAGACGAGGATCAGTATGAGCAGTTCATGCTTCCCCTCACTGCTGCCTTTGAGACGGTAGCACAGATGTTCAGCACAAATACTTTTAATGAACAAGAGGCAAAAGTAAGTTGGGCAGGACCTTCCCTGTTACTCATGCTTTCCCTGCTCATTCCCTTCCTGCTCTTTCCCTTGTGAGCTTTGACAATTCCAGTTCAGGTGGGAGAGAACCAGTAACTCCTGCAGAGGGAGAACCATTCCGCCCTTTGAGTGAGACAAATAGGTGCTGATGCTGAGAGAGCTGGGGTTCAACCTGGAGAAGAGAAGGCTCTGGGGAGACCTTGGAGCCCCTTGCCAGTCCCTCAAGGGGCTCCAGGGAAGCTGGGGAGGGACTCATGATGAGGAAGGGGAGCCCTAGGATGAGGGGGAAGGGTTTGACCCTGAAAGAAGGGAGATTGAATTGAGATCTGGGGAAGAGCTTCTTGGCTGTGAGGGTGGTGAGACCCTGGCCCAGGTTGCCCAGAGAAGCTGTGGCTGCCCCATCCCTGGAGGAGTTCAAGGCCAGGCTGGATGGGGCTTGGAGCACCCTGGTGTGGTGGGAGGTGTCCCTGCCCAGAGCAGGGGGTGGCACTGGGTGGGCTTTAAGGTCCCTTCCAACCCAAACTGTTCTGGGATTCATGATCCTGGGGGCCCCATTCTGTGATTCTGTACTGGAGTGAGAGGTGCTTTTTTGTCAGTCCATGGGGAAGTGGTGGTGTGCCTTCTGTCTGTATGTGTGTGATGTTTTAACATATCTTATCTTTTGAAATACAGAGAACATTGGTTGGTTTGGTGAGAGACTTGAGGGGAATAGCCTTTGCCTTCAACGCCAAGACCAGCTTCATGATGCTGTTTGAGTGGATGTATCCTTCTGTTGCCCTAAAACTTGAGTCATCCCCTCTGTCAGAGGGGAGAACTCTGGCTGACTGTGTCCAAATGCCATGTTTTCCCTGCTAAATCCTGACTGGGGTTTTCTCTACACTTTTCTAGTACTCGGTGTCCTGTCTCTGTGCCCTAAAATAGCTTTAACTTGGTCTGTCTGCAACCAAGTCAACCTGGAAATCTGCTGAAAGCTGAACGGGTGGGGTTTTTCCGATTGGACTTGAAGAGATTTGACCTGTAAAGCACAAAGGCCTTTAACACGGGGTGTTTGTGTCTCAGCAGCAACAAAAGCTTTCCTCTTGCTCGCTGAAGCTCGCAGCAGTTGGAATTTTTTGTCCTCTTGGGGTGTCTGGGCAAAGAGCACGGGCTCTGGGCTCTGGAGTTCTCTGGCTGGTGAAGGCCAGCTGGCTGTGGCGGTGACGGATCTTTGTCTGTCTTCCCTCATTCAAAACCTTTTTGCTTCTGCTTTGTCCTCGTAGAAGTGTGTATGCAATTCCTTCATCAGACTTAAGGTGATTTCTTTTTAATTATTATCATTTTTTCTGTGATAGAGCAGACCCCAGCGAGCAGCAGCACTGTTAAACCTTGTGAAGTGAGGTCCTGTGCAAGATTTGAGCAGACTGCACAAAGATCTGCCTTTTTGATAGAAATTGTGACCATGTGAGGGTTTGGATGCATTTTTAGCTGAGATCTCTTTTGACAAAGCCATAAAGCTCTGCCTGGAGTGGCAGGTACTCGCTTTGCCAAAAGCTGTGGGTACTGCGGGTGCCTCCCCCAGCATCCCCAGGGCATCCTCAGCTCAATCCCTGACTTCTTGCTGTATCTCCAAATTGCATCTCCAGCTGGGAGCTGGAGAAACCTATTACTGACCCTGGGAGAAGGCTTTTCCTACCCTTCTGCCCATGCTGCTGGGCTGGCAGCACTGCCCGTGAGACCATGGTGGTGGGGCAGGAGCTGCCCAGGACTCAGAACATCTCCAAGGTTTTCTGTTTCTTCGGCAATTTTATCCTGGGGGAGGAAGTGACTGTAGGAGCAGAGGATGCTTAGAGCCGTGAAACAGAGCCTGGGGCAGAGGCAGGGCAGGGGCCTGTGCCAACTACCCCTCCAAGGTGTCCCCAGACCCAGCTTTCCCACTGCTGGGCACTGCCACGTCCCATCCTGAGCTTGGCGGGGAGGGACAGCAGGTGGTGGGACCCAGCTGGGACATCTCAGCTCCCAACCAGAGCAGGACTTGAGGATTTCTGATTGTCCTTGGGGAAGTGGCTCTGGTGAGAAGCGCTGTCTGTACGTGAGCTCTGGCTTGCCAGGACACCCGTCGTGTTGGCTGTTGTCACATGGAGCACTGGGTGTGCTTGCAAGGAGTTTGGGTACACAGGGCTTGCTGTATAAGCTTACTCCTGGATGGTGGGACCAGGAGGATGGGGACAGTGTCTGGTAGATCATGTCTATAAAAGCATTTTGAGAAGAGGTTTAGTAGGAAATAGTTAAACAGGTTGCCCAGAGAGGTGGGAGATGCCCTATCCCTGGAAACATTCAAGGTCAGGTTGGACAGGGCTCGGAGCAACCTGGAAACATTTGAGGTCAGGTTGGACAGGGCTCGGAGCAACCTGATCTTGTTGAAGCTGCAGGCTCGTGGCAGGGGTTTGGACTAGGTGACGCTTCCCAAACTATTCTGTGATTCTGTGATTCTCTTCCTTCAAAGCAACAAAGTTCCTTAGCTCTCCCCTTGCAGCTACCCATCCTACATGCCCATCCTGCAGCGGGCCATCGAGCTCTGGTACCATGACCCTGCCTGCACCACTCCTGTCCTCAAGCTGATGGCAGAGTTGGTCCATAACAGGTACGAGCNATGCTACTGGGAGGATCTGCGTTTAAGGGAAGGTTGACTGTCCACACAAGAATGCACCTTCCAGGGCACAACGTGATTTTGGTTGGACTTGATGATCTTAAAAGGTCCCTTCCAACCTAGGTGATTCTGTGATTCTGAGACCCGGCAGGGATTTGTGCCTCCGTCTGGGTGTTGGTGTCCTGTTGTGTCGTCTCTATTTCGGTCTGTTTGTGCTCTAAAGGCTGCTGGGGGGGAGATAACAATATTCAATTCCGAGTGGAGAACCTGGCATTGTTTCTCTGGGGAAGCAGAATGATCTGACAGTTGGGGTATCAGCCGTGTCGTGACTCAGTCGGACCCAGAGAGGCGATCAATGAGCATTGGATTTGCTCCGTGTCTCTTTCCAAGGGCAGTGCTGTAGGATGGAGGCAGGCAGCTCAACGTTCATTTTTTAACCCTGGGATTCTTTCTGTCTGGCTCAGCCGGGTGACAGCTTTTTGCTTTAGAGCATGGGGGCTTTTCCACTGGTGGAGAGAGGTGCCTCTGGGGCGGTTTGGATGATTCAGAAGCTGTTCGGTGGAAGGTCGACGAGATGTTGGTGTGGCCTGGAGCCACCCGAACACAGCCCTGCAGGAGGAGACAGTTGTCACAGCCCCATGGAAGGGACAGCACAAGGTTCAAGCACAGCCGTGTGAGAGCTGGCTCTCCGTGCTGTTGCATCCCAGCGTTGTTGCAGCAGGACAGTCCTTGCCTTTGCATTTCTTTGGGAGCTGAAGCGGGCGGCTCGCTGCGCTCCCGTTGTCGGATCTGGAACAGATTGCCCAGGGAAGTTGTTGCTGCCCCATCCCTGGAAGTGTTTAAGGCCAGGCTGGATGGGGCTTGGAGCAACCTGCTGTAGGGAGAGGTGTCCCTGCCCATGGCAGGGGGGGTGGAACTTGATGATCTTTAAGGTCCTTTCCAGCTCTGACCATTCCATGATTCTATGATCTGTTCACTGTGGTGGTGGAGAATGGGGGGGGTGGAAATGCCAAGCTCTGAATTCTTGGTCACGTTATGAATAGGAGCCACTCAGCCTGCCCTCCAGTGCTTCCAAGATGTTCTCTGTGTTTGTGTACAGTAGCCTGGTGACCATTGCCAAGGCAGGATTTCCAGCCTTGATTCTGTGCTATTCCCAACCTCTATGGAGCAGATGCCCTTTCTCCTCTGACAGCAGAGCTCGCCTGGCCCTAAGTGGCTGCGTCCTGTCTGCTTTTGGGGATCAACAAGGGGATTTTCCAGCAGGCCAGGGCATTTTCTTGAACTCTGGGATGACAGCAGTGCCTGGAGGCGCTGAAGCCTCAGCTTTGTCTTTATTCCCAGGCGTGTTTGAGCTCCAGTTTATTCCCTGTCTTTCCATTAGGTCCCAACGGCTGCAGTTTGACGTGTCCTCACCGAACGGCATCCTGCTCTTCCGAGAAACCAGTAAAATGATCACTACGTATGGTGAGTGCCCAGCAGGTGGGACGTGGGCAGCAGCCTCCCGTCTGCCCTTGACTCCTCCGCTGGCTTTGGGGAGCCAGGGCTGGGGCATTTGCCAGCTGGGAGAGCCAGCCCGGGCTGGGCAACGGTGCCAAATGGCTTGCTGAATGCCTGCTCAGACACAGGGAGATGCAGCTGCTTGAAGGGCTGGGTGCAGGCAAGCGGGAGGGGCAGGGGGTTTGCCATGGAATGAGGAAGGAAATGCTGGCAAGGAGCAGGAGCCCAGCTGAGCCCCTCGGAGTGTGCAAGGTGCCAGGGGCTCGCCTGGAGAGCAATCCTGTCCATAGGCTGTCCTGTCTCTGCTGCAAAATGACATACATTTGTGTTCTCCCCTATTTCCTAGCAAAGCCACACTTCAGTTGTAACGATTTCTTTAACCTTCAGCTGGGGAATAAGTCATCCTTGGAGCTCCTGGCTGACTTCAGTCGCTCCTTATGGCTCTATGTTTGTTTTTCCTGTGCTCTGGGGGAGAGAAGGTTTGGATGGAGTTGCTGAGATACTGAGTCTGCTTCTGTGCTCATGCAGGAAATCGTATCCTAACGCTTGGGGAGGTCCCAAAGGATCAAGTCTATGCCTTGAAGCTGAAGGGGATTTCCATCTGCTTCTCTATGCTGAAGGCTGCACTGAGCGGGAGCTACGTCAACTTTGGGGTCTTCCGTCTCTACGGGGATGATGCACTGGACAATGCCTTGCAAACTTTTATCAAGCTTCTGCTTTCCATCCCTCACAGTGACCTTCTGGTAAGCCCAGACCTGTGATGATAGCAGTGTCAACGCATGGCTGGGGAAGACAGGGGAGATTATACACTAAAGGGATACTTTAATCACGGAGAAATGGGAAATTACAGCTCCTGGAATGTGTGTGAGGGCTGTAACCCCCGGCCCCAGGGCCTGCCCCACTGCTCAGTCCACCAGCAGGGCACGCTCGTTACCAAAATAATTCCTCCTCTCTTTGGAAAAAAGAAAAACAGACAAACAAAAAAAAACCCCAAAACACTTCCTACAAGTGGATTGTTATTCCCTGTGGGCAGAGAACTCGATGCATCAGCAGTTACGGTGCAACCTGAGTACTGAAGGCATCCACTTATGGAGCCTTGCTCCTCTCCAGTCCTCAAATACACAAATCCATTACATGGCAGAGCTTTCAGACCCTTCGAGCACAGTCCTGCTTGGCAAAATAACGAGAAGAGAGGGCAGCATCTCTCCCTCCCAAGCTTTTCTCTGTCTTATTAGCATAGCAGGACCTGAAAGAAGTCGTTGCTGTCTCTGTGACATGATTCTTTACTGAATCAAAAATACCAGGAATATTAAATAAAAGACTCTTGATTTAATATACCCGTGACCAAACCACTGCTCTTGAGACGGGCAGCTCAGAGACTCTGCGTTTGTGAGACCCCACCTGGAGTCCTGTGTCCAGCTCTGGAGTCCTCAACACAGAAAGGACATGGACCCGGTGGAACAGGTCCAGCGCAGGGCCACCAAGATGCTGGGAGGGCTGGAGCAGCTCTGCTGTGAGGACAGGCTGAGAGAGCTGGGGCTGTTCAGCCTGGAGAAGAGAAGGCT
>VXBW01001980.1:189431-206701 GCA_013400375.1 Thinocorus orbignyianus | reverse complement strand
TTCAGCACTCTTGGGTGTAACCCTTACAGTCCCATAGACTTTTGTGCATCCAAGCAGTGTAGCACATCACCGATCAACTGATCACATCTTCTTTAATTATGATGACCTCATTCTGTTTCCCCTCCCTGTGTCCTAGCTCATGAGGCTGGGTGTCCAGGGAAAAGTTAGTTCCACTGCTAAAGACTGAGGCAAAGTAGGCATTGAGCACCTCATCCTTTTCCTCATCTTTTGTGACTATGTTTCCCTCCAGATCCAATAACAGAGGGAGATTGTTAGGTTGATTGGTGGACTAGATGATCTCAAAGGTCCCTTCTAACCTATACAATTATATGATTCTGTGATTTTATGTATAAAGATACACATTTGTGGAAAACATGGTGGGGGAAAAAATGTAATTCATACATATCATATCTATCATATTAAATATTCAGTAATTTTATGATATCTTCTTGACCACAAGTATATTTGTTGTTCTAACTAAAAGAACACCAAAACAACATGAAAATAAATCATCATTATATTGCAATTCTCAGTTGTATTATGACACAGTGAATGCATTTCTACAAAGGGCATATTTTTTCACAAACTCGCTGCCTTAAAACACCTTTATAGTGAGCTTGTTCACTATGCTAGCACTGTGAATGGGACAACAACATTCAGAAAATCACAGCTGGTTTATAAAAGTTTCAGATCTTTATCTTGTTGTAGAGAGTACACAACTTATGAATCAAAAATTATTTATAACAAGGCCAAACAAGAAGAACAATTAATAGTATATAGTTTGTTCCTTATTGCTGTATACAAATATTGGTTGAACAGGTGTTGCACATCTGATGAATTTTGACCTTCCATTTTCAGTGTAACCATTTAGGAGAACCAAACTACACAGTGTAGAATTTTATTTTATGTAGTAATGCTATTTTCTTGAAGGTAAATGGCACATGTTCAGTTATTCAGAAAGCTAACTCTGATCTGAATACTAAAATATTTCAATAACACTTCTCTCCTCTAGCTGGTCTAAGAATTATTCTTTATAAACCATTCAAATAATTCTATAAAATTAGTATGATATAGTTTCCTAACAACTGTACGCTTATTCTACTGTATTCCAATCCTGACATAAAGAACTAAATTCTTCATCTTAGACTCAGGAAGTCAACATAATTCCATGAAATGAAAGTCTATGGTATTCCATGAACACTCTTTAGTTTCAGACTTTAAGTGATTAGTAAATTCAGTCTCTCAGAAAGCTTTATAGTCTTTCATGCAGTACAACACTTAATGAAAGTTATTCATACTCATAAATCCTCTCAAGGAACAGACAAATTTTATCCAAGAGGCCTACAGATTTGACTATAAATAACTATCTAGAGCAAAACTATACTGGACCTTTTTCCCAAATACTGTAATATTTTTTAATTTCAATTTTTTTTTTCCTAAGAGAGCATTGCAAAACTGTCCAAAACTTTGTCAGAAACCCAACAATCTTTCCAAAAGAAGAGAAAAGGAAAATCTAAGCCTGTCATCCTGATGTTTAGAATGAAAACATAAACAGGTGGAATGTGAAAGAGAGAATTTAATCTCTCCAAAGCACTTCAACCGTAAACTCTCTTTGTTGTACATGCCCTCGCAAGCTGCATTTTGTAGCTAATTAAGATTTTCTTGTGAGAAATTATTCTAATGGTAAATTTCCAAACAGCTTTAGTCTGGGATTCCCCAAGGCAGAGGAGCACAGGAAACATATGATATTTAACTAAATACTGGGTCATCAGCAGAAGCAGAGGGGTAGATATCATCTCTTTTATCACTCCTAACTTGAAATTGGAAAACAAACTTGTGTGGCAGGACCACCATGAAATTTTTCTCCCAAGCTTAGACTGCTGTAGGGAAGCAATCTGCATGCACTTTTTCCATTGCACTGAAAAAACTAACCCCTTTCTCTCAGAATCTCTTATTCTACTGAAATTTCTGTGTTTTCTTTTAATGTATTTCATCTTCTCCTATGCCCTTTCTTGGCCTCTTTCTTCCTCTTATTTCCTAGAACTCAGTTTCTTTTTCCCTTAGCCTCCGACTCTACATATTTGAGTTTCAGTAAACCTATATACCTTTCACTACCTTCTTGCCAATCAGCCAAGCAATTTGTTTTTCTCTTTTTCTGACAGGGGTGCAATCAACTCAAAGTTATTTTTGCCTGTATTTTGCGCTTGTTATCAGTTGGAAACAGAAGGAGACATCAGTTTGGCTCCTGAATGAAAGCAGCAGATAAGCATGAAGCTTTGGGCTGTCTGCTACTTCTGTTACTACAGGAGCACTGTGCATTATTGTCTCTCTGTTATATTATGTATGCTGAAATTCCCTGCCAGGAGGGATAAAACATTTACATTTTCTCAGAAAACAGTCCAAGAAAGTCGGATGCTAATATATAGTTGACAATATTAAAGAAAGGTTGAGCTTCAGCAATGACATTTACATATATGCTTCTGGCCACAATGAATTGCAATGTATTAAATTCAGACTTAAACTGCTCCTGTGCAAAGACACAAGCTAGACTCTAAAGGAAGACTTGTGAGAAGAATGAATATCTCTTATTAGATCTGTTGATAAAACTGGCAAAAAATTGCAAGGTGCTGGCACGGAAGTCCTTGTTCAGGTCAAAAGAATATGGGAAAGAACAATTCAGGTACGCTAGATGTCACATGGGACACTGATATTATAGCTTGCTCAAAAATTGCTTATTAAAGTCACAAGACATAATCTGAAATTCTGCCTCAGCCATCATATAAATGATACACCAGTGATCATTCCCAGTTAAGGAATGTTTACGTAACACCTATGATTTCTGAACATGGGAAAATACTTCCCAAGTTCTTTGCAAGATAAATTAAATTAAAAGGAAAGTTATTTGAAAAAGTCAGTAAGACTTTGCTGAATTTTTTGGACAGAAAGTGTGGCAATATGTGATGCTGATGAATTCCCTTTAAAAAATGAAATCCTATGACTATTTCCCTTCATTCACACATGTGGGATATGACCCTACCTGATACAGTTTGTTTATATTAACAACTCATCACACTTAAAATTACATGTCTTTCTAACTTTAAGACTTCATTTACTCTGTATCTTTTACCTGTGTTTGTGATCTCTGGATTTATTTATGTAGAGTCAGTCGAAATTCCTATTCTCTTTTATCATGCACAGGGAAACAATATGAAAGTAATAAGTAACATTGAATTAGTACAAAAAAAAATAGTATGAACAGGCAGCTTCTCTTTAGTTAGTATCCCTGGAAGTGATACCCTTTAAGAGCAACTTATTTATTTTCCCAGTGACATAATATTTACTATTTTTTATGTATTTGAGAGTTTCGTTTCTCTCTTTAGTTAAAGATAGCAAAACATTTGTCATTGTATCATTTCCTACAGATAGTAATACAATTTTGAACCAAAAAAACCCACAACAAACCAAAAGCAGAAGAGAAGAAAAAAGAAGTAAAACATATTCTCAGATGAAGTCCTTTTAGGCCTTAAAGGTTTGTGTAAATTAATTCTATAGGGTTTTTATCAATAATGTTGCAACAACAGCACAAACATTGCACTGAACAATTATAAAAGAAAAATATTAAACCACGCACTTAATTTCTGTTGGGACTTGAGCACCACAGTCCTGTTTCCAAGTGTACAACATATCTTTTTAACTGACAACACTAAAAAAAAATCTTCACAGAAATAAACTTCACTTATCTTTGTATGTAACATGAATTTCAGAATTTTTATTGATAGCATCAGTATAAGTATTACAGAACATGGTAGCTAATGACAGGCTTTTCTCTTACCTCTTTATATAACCAGCCATCTCTTTATAAAAATTTATATTTATCAGCAGAAAGTCATATACCATTTTGTCTGTTCTCTTTGTGTTAAGGAATCTCTTACTGCACCATGTCTTCAAGAGAGCATGAGTTTATGAATATCCTGCTGCCACCAAAGATGTGAGCTCTGTATCCTATTGTCTATTTAAGTGAGTTCTGAAAATAAATTTTCCAAATTTTCTTAATCTAACAAGAAGTTTCTCATCAACTGCTATACCTTTTAGATAAGATCTTAAGTCCTCAACCCATAAAGATGCCATACTTATACTGGAAGAAATCTGGCAAAAAGATGATATTTAAGCCAGAGCAATGGAGAGACAGCAAATTTCTCACGCATCCTCACAAACTTCAAGGTGTTAAGAAATATATTGATCCTGTCTTCAGAACTTAAATTGATTGAGATTCCCATGTTCTACTTTATGCCAGAAAAGAAAAAAAAAGAAAAAAAAAAGGCTTTCTTATGTAAAAATAAAAACAATGGCATCTTCTAAAGTACCTTGTGGAATTGTAAGAGCTGATTTCTGTGCACAGCTTCTTACTTCTCTGCCCATTCCCAAATTTTAATAATTTATCTACTACTTCAAATCATAAACAACTAGGATTATATAGAGAAAGATATTGATCATTCTTTTCAACATTTTTGTTATAATAATGCCAAAAGAGTTATAAACATTTCTCCTTCCTGAACCTGGTTAGTGGAGAAGGAGAAGAAGGAGAAGGAGAAGGAGAAGGAGAAGGAGAAGGAGAAGGAGAAGGAGAAGGAGAAGGAGAAGGACAAGGACAAGGACAAGGACAAGGACAAGGACAAGGAAGTGTTTCAGACCCAGAGCAGAAGTTCCTCTGCAGCCCATAGAGAAGACAATGGTGAAGCAGGTTAGATTTATTCAACCTCACATTTACAGTGTTCTTTAAGGTACAGACTTTCCACATTGTTTCTTGTTATTGTAAATGGATAAACAATAGTTAGGACTTCTCTTTGTTATTTCTTTTGCCTAATTTTAACCAGGTGTTTTTCCAATGTGATGTAGTTTCTTCCCCAAAACAGTGCAGAGACATTAACAGATGTTAAGCTTTTCCGTCTTCTTTTCTCCCTCTGTCTTGTTAAGGAGGGGGAGAGAGTGACTGTGTGGGAATCTGGCAGTTCTCTAAGGACAACCACAACAGCTACCAGGCTTTTGATCTGAGTGCTCCAAGAGTTGATAACTTCCCTTTCTTAGAGCCCATAGGTGTAATGATTCTACACATTTCTCCCTGAGTAGTACATGGCATCAAGGGAGGACTGTGGGTGCTCCTGTACTCCAGATTTTTAATAGTGGTAGAATCACAGAATCATAGAATTATCGAGTCCAACAATTAACACCAGTTTACAAAGTTCTCCCCTACGCCATATCCCCCAACACTGCATCTAAATGACTCTTAATCACATTCTGGGACGGTGACTCAACCCCCTCTCTGGGTAGCCTATTCTGGTGCCTGACCACTCTTCCATGAAGAATTTTTTCCTACTGTCTAGTCGAAACCCACCCTGTTGCAGTTTGAGGATTGGATTATCTGAAATACACCCAGATAACCCAAATAAAACTGACCTCATCTTTGGCATTTGTTGTCAAGAAGTGATTTATTCTGACCATAAAATTTAGAAGCTGAAAAATAATTTTTACTTTATGACACCTCAGGAGCTCCATATACTCATTTTGTAGTAGAGAAAATCAAGAAGTTGGCAAAAATCTTCCAAACTCCCCATCCAACTGAGCAGGGAAAATTTAGTACTTGAATAAAAATCTTGTGATCAGCATGGTCTTGAACATGTCAGCAGATACACTGAAGAAATATTTTGTAAGTGTCTTTGTATCTACCTTTTCTTTCAGTCTATAGTTGCAGCTAGCCTCTGTTTCTTCAGAGGAAGAGAAGAAAAGATGTATCTAACCAATTGTTCATCAAGACAATGTGCTCCTTTACTTTGCTGATGACTGGTTAAAGCTCTGAAGCATGAAATTTGATTTTGTTACTATCTTAATGTATAAATGTAAGTATAGAGAACATTAAAATATCAATGTATTAAATTTTGTTTTCACCAGTAGTCTTGAAAGATGATGATGAAAATGTAGAATCAGAGATTAAAAGATTTCAAGGTTCAAATGAACCAAAACAGTCCTTATATCCATTAAAATCATGCATGGAGATTATAAATTTCTGTGGAGTGAAGTATATCTTTGAAACAGTTGTGTTTTCACACAACTCACTACTCTGAGAGTATTTAATTATCTCTATATCCAATATTATACTTGTCTAGAATTTAGCTCTCAATACTTTGAATTACGCTGCCATTTTGTCTTCAAAGTTAAACAGCTATCCTTTCTATTACAGTTATGTGCGTATACGTATATATTAATGTAGAATTAATCCCTCAGTCTTCTCTCTGATTAAGCTAGACAACTTAATCTTCAGAAGATTTGATTTTAAAGCTGACTTGATTCTATTTTCAGAATCAAAGCTCTATGTTCCATGCCTGGCAAACTGTTGCATCCTTAAACCTCATGGTTGATTGAATAATCACCATTCATCTATACTGCAGCAGTATAGAGAGTCATTTCTTAAATAAACTGTCCTAGTTTTTAATATGGAGACATCTGAAAGGTAACACATATGGCAGGAAAATCACTGAAAAAACTGGAACTTGCTTGGGCAGCTATTAAAGTGAAATATAATTTTATTTCATTTTGGTACTACTGACCCTTATTATTACAATCACAATACTTACAGCTACTTCTGACAGTAAGAAAGAGCAAAACCAGCAGTTTCTCTAGTAATCTTAACCTGTAAAGCTAGGGAAAGTTTCACAGTTTACAAGTAACAAAGTCTGTGAAGGATATACTACAGGTGAGATAGCTACACAAATCACAGATCCTTTCAAACAAGAGAGGAAAAAATTAAGGAAATTACAAGAAATATAACTGCATGAACAATCTCAGCATACTGCCAAATCCCTACTTAGATCATACTTATTTACTAATATGAAAGCTTTTTTCAAAGCATTACATATTAGCAAAATACAATTAAGTTTATTTCAGAGGTGGAAAAGAAGAAATAATAATGCATCTAGAGGAACTGACTGAGCAAATTATCTTCTGATATGTCACTACGCTGTATTATGACATGAGGCAAGGATAGCTGGCAAGGAATTCCCAGACAAAACTGGCTGACACTGTGAATGCTTTTCTATCACAGATCCATAGAATCCTAACCACTTTAGGTTGGAAGGGAACCCAGGAGCGGTTCTCCTCCAGTTCTCCATTCAAAGCAGAAAAAACTTTGATCGGATCACATGTTGTTTTAGTCAAGTTTTGAATAGAGACAATTAAAACAAGACACTCTAGAGATTCCAGTTTACAGACCCTGATTGCCAGAAAAACCTTGCTTTCCTAGATCTTACTAGAAACTCTAACCCTCTAAACCTGAGAAATCACAGCTTTACAAGAGACACTGAGGCACTACAAACTTCAGTTTGATTTTAATTTTTGAAAGTAGAATTTTCCTCTATTGAAACACAGGGTTTCATCAGTTCCACCTTTGATTTGGAAATCACCCCTTCAAGTTGTCTATGCAATCAAGGCTGCTTGTTGGAAAAAGAATCACAATGTTTTCAATTTTTTTTTCTGTTATCGAATACAACACATGCAGATATATTGGTCTTCCTCTTCTACTTCATCAGGTATATGAAGCAAAATATATATGAGTATGTGGTTCTTTTAGGGTATATATATAATCCAAGCAGGAAGAAATGTAAATTAAGGAGTAATAAGATTTTTAAACAATAGTCTATATATTACTGCATGTGAATACTGTTATTTAAAAGTTTTGGCTTTAAGTAGGAAGCCAGACATCTACAGAGAAGGATGCAGAAATTGTAAGATGTTTAAAAAATTAATCTCAATAAGTATTCTAGCCAATTCCTTGTGAAGCCTTTTTGTTCTACTTAACAATGATTCTGTTCAGTCTCAAGAAGCAGTCAGCTGATACACTTACCCAAATATTCTAACAGACAATGTTTTTTCAAATTTGGTTAGATAAGTTTAAGCTGGATGCTTTAGGTAACCAACCTACAGTATTGATATTTTATGACCTAAATGAACATATAGCGCATCAAATATGGCAACATTTTGAAATTCAAGTTATGTTGGTGATATAAAGCATCAGGCCTTGACCTGATGGAACTCACAGAGCTGCAGCTCCAGCATGTTTGCCAATCACTACTTGGCCTCTAGACATTTATTAAGGCAAGACAAATTCAACCTCTGTCGAGGCAAGTCCAACCAGGTATTGAAACTCTGTACTGTTAGCTTGATGTAAACCTTTCTGTCAGCCAACAGTCACCAATATGATATTTACTAGGCTTTGGGATCTGAAAAAAAAACCCAATGTTTGGAGATTTAGGTGTTCTAAACTCTCAATTTATTCATTTTGGTTTATTTGGCCTAGTTTAGCTAGAGGAGAGAAGCCTCAGGGCAGATCCCATCAACATCTATAAATATCTGAAGGAAAGTTGCAAAGAAGATGGAGTCAGGCTCTTTTCAGTGGGGCCTGGTGACAAGACCAGAGACAAACTGAAACAAAGGCGCGTCCTACTGAATATAACACCTTTTTCAATGTAGAGATGATCAAGAATTGGAAAAGGTTGCCCAGAGAGGTTGTAGGATCTCCATTCTTGGAGATTTTCAAAAGCCAACTGGACATGGGACTTAGAAATCTCTGTAGGTGACCCTGCTTGAGCTGAGGTTCTGAACTAGATGACCTCCAGAGGTCCCTTCCAACTTCAGACTTTCTATGTGACTGCCTGCTGAATCCTGACTATGCAACAACAGTTTTGGTTGTTACAATTCCTGTTCATTGCCTTGCTTTTATCTGCCATAAAGGAAGAGTTAATTGTCAACCTTCTTCTGATATGGTAAATGTTTTGTACTATTTTCAAAATCTTCTTTGTGGCTTCATTCAGAAATAAGCCAATAAAAAGAATCTTGAAGCATTTATACAGCAAGGACAGAACTTGTTATGATGAAGACTGAATAGCCAATACACTAGATGAACAGCCATAAACACCAGATGCTTCATGCTGTTTTCAGTCACTACTCGCTGTTCAGAAGCACACAACAAAGAGTCCTAATATATTATCTTGGTTTGATTTGGAAGATGGGATATTAGCTTCTTACAAGATATGAAGCCCAGATAATCTAGTTTGTTGTTTGTGTGAGACTGACATACTTAATAATAAGTTCACTAAGCCAAGGAATTATCTGAAGAAAAGGAAAATGCAAGATTTTTTAATTTTATAATTTTATAATATAAGTGGATGGAACAAAAAGAAGACAAAAAACCTGTTGTCAGCTCTAATACTTTTAGTCAACAGGTAATATAGTATTAGATTTTTAAAGACTTGCAGCCACTTGGTTATTAGGATTCAGTACTAAATCTAGTTTTGTATCAAATATAATTCTTCAAGAGTTTTTTTAATGCATAATCCAATCATTAGTGTTATAATGGTTATGTTATCACAGATATTTGCATTTAAATTTGCACCAAAAAATATTTAAGAAGTCAAATGACTCCACTAAATGAAGAAACTATAACAGAAACAGTTTAAAGATCTGCAATATTTTTCCTTATTTATTATTCATAATACAAACTTCCTAATCAATTTAATTAATAAAAAAGATGAATGTTGATTCAATAAATTGAGGGACTTCTCACATATATTCTCATCAATCTAGGTAGCAGATATATAAGTTTGTAACCTTTTTATTCCCTTTTCTTCATGTAGAAGACAGCTATAAATCTGTTTTGAAGCTGTAATGTATTTGAAGGTCATACTTAGGCCTTGCAGATTCTTTCTGCTTACATAATCATAAATCAAAAGTAAGAGCAGTGTTATGACTAAACTCAGATTTTCAACAAAGAAGTCTGGACTATGTTGCAGTAAATCAGATCTTGGAAAGCGCACTTGCCTTAGGCTTTCCTGCAGCTTATAAATCCTATGTCTTACACAATGCAAAACGCAGCCTTCTGCATTGAGCATTATGTTCTTAAACTGTTTCACTTCTGAACACATTAAATTACAAGTAATAAAGAGATCAAAAATGATATTTTTTTTCTTTCCTAAGGCAATTTAAATGCAATTCTGCTTGTTAAGTACCACTCAAATATACTTAACCACATAAAACTAAAGATCCAAATATTCCTCAGGGTCTTAGTCTCAAAGCACTTTATACTCAGCAAATAAATGATTCATTCAAATTTTCATGAGAAATCAGGATTCCCATGCAATTTCCTTTTCACTGTTATAAAACTATTTTCAGACACCTACAATGTATCTACAAAGCTGTATCATTGAAATGAAAGCAGAATTAGCTAGGAATCTTTAAACCTGATCATATTAGTTATTTTTCCAGAATCTCACTTACAATTTCCAGAATCATGGCATGCAAAATTACTAACCTAAGGGAGGACAAGGAAGGGGCGAGAGAACAAAACAAATGCAAAACAAAACTAATAAAAAAACCCCACACCCCAGCCAACATATTTTTTACTACTTATCTATTACATCAGTTTCATTTGTCTCAGTAAACACATTTTATAGAATTTTTACTGCTCTTAATGACCTGTCACCAAACAATGGCTTTATTTTTGCATTTCTGTCTTGTCAAAATACACATATTTTTTATTTCTTTCTAAATCTAATATTTTATTTTCTCATGAGGCAGGAAAGTGTCAACAGGGTCATAGGACAAAACTGCCAAGAGCCCTTTTATTCTAATTGACACAGGAAAATAGTGCAATGATCCCAGTCAATAATCTTTACTAGTTTTTTTTTTATTATTTCCAAGACACAGGGTTTTTTTAAGAAATCACTACTTGTACAATAATTTATTTTGCTTTTCCATTGAGATTTCATAATGACAGCTATGTCAAGTTGAAACTGTCATCCAGCATGTATGATTTTCACCAGATTTGGTATAATGCCATCAGATCTGTACCGGTCTTGCAGTGCAGTGTCTCAGGACCTTGCTGCACCTGACTGAGCCTCCATTTGCTTAAACTTGCCTTAACAAGTGTCTAATGCCCAAGTGACTAATGTCATAAAATTGTATTTCCAGGAGCTGATCAAGTTTACAAGAGTAACTGTTTGGTCCAAGGACAGTGCAGAGCTGACTGTGAGCTAATATTGCTACAAAACACTGTGGAGACTCACAGAGGCACCCAGAGAGCTAAATCAGATGCCTCACAAGATTTAAATTTGCCTTAGTTGTTCTTTGACCAACTTTACAAACGTGACGCTCATTTATTGTTGATGTACTTCTTTTCAGTCTCAAGATACCCCCATCTCAAACAGTCGTATCTTTATGCTTATTGTGTTCCAGGGTGCTTGCCTCTAAAAAGGATCTGGAAGAGGATCTTTTTTATAGTCTTTATTTAAGGCTGACATGATTAAGCTTTATTTAGTGAGTGATGCTTCCTTGACACATATTCGGTACTTCACTCTCAAATCTTCAGTCAAATAAGTTACTAAAGCCCCCAAAAAACAACCCCTACCCCCAGATAAACTTTCCTTTCTGAAACAAAATTTCCAAGATGGATTAAAATACAGGAAGCTAATTTCACAGCCGTATGGTTCAGGATCAGTATAGCTGTTTCCAAAGGAATATAGTAACACATGGCAAAACACCACAGCAGCAACATTCCATGTTTAAGAAACAATTCAAAAACAGAATGAAAATATGAAGATAATTACCCAACATTCGGGGCAGAATTATGTCAACCAAAAAGACAAGACACCTTCCCTGTTGTTTCCCTCACTACCAATTCTAAGAAAAGAGTTACTGAATTTCAACTGTTTGAGCTCAAAAGCTACTGTTGTCTACTGAAATTAGGCTAAGAAGGACTGAATACCATTCCTGTTTCTACTGGCTTGAAAGAATCAACAAAGTTTGTTTTGCAAACTCTAATTGGACTCATAAAGAATTGCAATCGCACCACCTTTCTAACAGCACCGTTAAATTCTTGCTATGAAGTCAAGTTTAGTGCATGTTTTGTATGCAAACAGTTTTGATAAATGTTAACCTAGACTTTGAATTAAGATGTCAGGGGGGAGCAAAGTCTGACTGTAAGCCATGGAGGGGAAGCCAGGAGCCAAGGGCGAATGCAAGGCAGGCAGAGTAATGCCCTACCCTGACAAGACACCAAGGCACTGAGACAGTAAATCAGAGTCAAGATCAGGCCCGGAAACAGTGATCAGGAACAGCCTGAATACAGTGAAAATATGATAGTCTACTGGGGCAAGGAAAGTCTGAGACCAAGCCAGAAAGCTGTGTCTGTGGGTCCAGGTTGGGTTAGGATTGAAGTGAGAAGAGGAAATGTGGGCCAGGCAGGGGTAGCAGGACATCTTCTGCTAATAAGCAGTTCCACCGGGAAACAGGGAGGCCCAAGCGTATAGCCTCTCAATCAGCAAGGGATGTAAGCTTTGACTAAATGCCTTTACTCTCCCCACTGAGATCCTTAACTCAGCCCACTGAACACCTTACCTCAACCCACTGAACTTGTAGGAAGGGGGCTATGGTAAGGATGCTTACAGAATGAGCAAGAAGAAAATTCCATTACTAATTTCTAGTAAAGTTGTAGCTCTTTTGATTTCTCCTACCCTAGGAGAAATCTCAACTAAATGTTATTGCAACTAGTAACAATTCAAGATTATTTTAAGAACTGACTTTATTTATGGGATTTTGATTGTTGAACTTGAAGAATACGTACTATAACTAAGGAATGCAATTTTTGCCATTGGGTTATTAATACTTATTCCTGCTATTTTAAATTAATAGTTCCCTCCTGTATAGTATTTAAAACTGTATATAAAACTGTATAGTTTTTCCCATGCTTATTCATTCAGCCTTATCCTAATTCTCAAAAAACCCATTGACATGTTAATTTTCACAGTGTAGAAAGTGATGTGCATGATTCTCATGTACAAAGCTAATTTAAGATATAAAGCTAAAAATAACTACACACAAATAAAAAGATATGTTGATAGAAAAAGTATATTTAAAATCTAGACTTGTTAGTTTGTTAGTTGTCATATCCTTTAAATAGTTTCTCCTCTATTCACTATTAACTTACGATTTCAGGAATGTTTTGCTCTTTTTTTCCTTGTATTGCTTTATTTGAAAATTCTGTTTATGTTAAAAGTCAAAATTGAGAGCACATTGTGAAATATTGTTTCAAGCTTATTTTAAGATTCTCGGCAAGGTCTTCAAAACACTAAGAACCTGAAGCTGATTTTGAACAGTAGATTTTATTTTCACCATATTGCTTATGTTACAGCCTTGTATTCCATATTAAGATTCTGTATAAAGACCTACAGTATGTGCTTGTATATATGAGACAAGATGCCTTCATATTTTCTGAGATTTTTTTTCCTCACAATGTATTTGAATATAGTCTTGTAAAATTTTATGCTTTTCTACATCTTAAACAAATGAGAGCTCTAGTTGACATATATGCACACACCCATCTATGGACCCATTCTACAAACTACTTTATGTGTTCTACTGTACCGCTAGCTGAGTGGTCTGTGAAACAGTGTAATGATGTAAAGAATCACAATTCAAAGATCATCCTACACTCTAGAAACTTTGGCTATATGTTATGGGTTGGAAAAGACTGAGTATAACCAGATATAAGGCTATAATGATATGTCTAAATCATTACAGGCTTAAAACAAGTTAGTAGCTGAGTAATTGCTTTGTCATAACTCCAGAAAACTGTAAATGACAACAGGATGCAAGTACAGAATCATATTCATTATGTGATTAGTATATTTTTCATAAGCAGTATTTTTAGCTTAATTATTAAAGGGCAGTCGAAGATAATATATGTGAATCTGATGTGGCTACTGATATGTGGGTAAGGCTTCACAGAGAATTGTTCACTGTTAGTGATATACAAAGCTGTTGCATGAACAAGTAGGAGATTCAGTAGTAAGGGATGTCAATAAAACACTTGCTCCCAACAATAAAAACAGTATGGGGAAAAAATGTTGAACGATGACAGCACAAACTGTTTTTGCAATTTTCACTCTCAAGAAGATCCACGTCTCTCTAGGAGATAGGTAAACAATTTGTAAGGAAGGTCAAGAGTAGCAGGTGGGAAAATTCAGAGAACTAGAATTAAATTTAATAATTATAGCAAAGTGGTATGCCAGCCAGTCTCTGTAGGGGGATACCTTTATCCTTGCCACAAACTCACACTGATATGAATGAAAAGTTTCTCACTGACAAATTTCACTCCAGGAAGAGGAGAGGTTTTTTCCACCCGGTCACATAATCACAGAGTAGTTTAGGACACTTATATTTCATTTCTACTTCCCACAGCCTTTTTGGATATCTGAAGAATGCCATTGACCTTTCTCAGCATAGATTGTCATAATAAATAGCATTAGCTCAGTGGGCATCTGTAAAGGACAAATTTTGATCCAAAGTCACAGTAGTGATTTGGGGTCTGGGTTCAGTATAATTAAATATATAAGATCAAAGGAAGGTGTTTGTCTCTGGATATGAATTTGCCTGTATTTAAGATAATTTCTTTCTTTCACTATTATCAGCGGCTTCTGTCATATTGTATAGTGAGAAAAGAAGTCAGAGTCTACTAGGTTTGCCTTTTTGTTTTATTAAGTTAAGTATCAACATGTGCAAACCCAGGACCAGGAGAAAAAACAAAACAATACAAAACAAAACAAACCTATATACTGTGGTCATGATTATTTATTACTTGTATTGGAATATCTTCTCTTCACTGAGAGCTACTGTAATCTATGGAAATGTATTGCAACTTATATTAATAGAATTTTCTTGGTTAGAATTATGATGTGCTTTGCTGATTGAAATCAATTTTGGCTGATTTTGACATGAATCAGTTTCATACGTAAATATATTTTTAACGTCTTTCTTCTCATCTGAGGTCTGCAAGCAACCAATTAGTCAGTAAAAATCTCTATCTGAATAAAATTAGATTTTTATTTTTTTTAATGAGTCTTATTTCTCTGTTTCTTAAATACGGAAAGCATTACACTATTTTTCTAAAGAATATGGAAACAGCACAACAGCATACACACCAAAACTTAAACATTCTTCTAGAACCCAAACATTTTGTAATGAAAAAAACTTGGATACGTATGGATCTCTACAAAGTGTAGAGTCTTCAAGTGTAATGCCTCTAACAGTAACACTGTTAGAAATAGAAAGGTGTCAGAATGGCTTGGGGCATGAGTTCAAAGAAAATAAAACCAGAAAAGCATAGGAGTGACTAAAAAGAAGTTAAGGGAATGAAAAAAAGCAGGAGAAACTAGTTCAAGAAGGTGGAATTAGAGTTTAAATTAATCTTGGGTGCAATACAATGCTGTGCATGAGGTCTTAAGTGAAGGTACAGCCTGCTTAGTGTGCAGTGTGATGACTTTCTTTCACTGGAAAAAAAAAAAAGAGGAGGGAAAATAATGACCAAGAAAGTGGAGATTTCGGAAAGCATTCATCTTGGGACATTGTGTTTGGCTTTCACTCTCAGAAGAGATGAAAATAAGCGTGTGTCTAAACCCCAAAATTAGATTTGAATGGCCTAGAGAACAGTTGAAATAACAAACTGGAAGTACCCATATGTAAATTAAAAACATATTATATCTCCTCATCAAGTAGAGCTGTGTATGAAGATATTCAATATAGTCACAGTACTCTGATGCCAAGCAGGACAGTTTTTCGCAGGTTGTGATGAAATTCTGAATTCCCACTAATGGTTTGCAAACAAAAAATCAGATTTTGGGTGAGGTTTAAATGAACCATTCCAATGTAACCTCTTGAAAAGATTTATATTTCAATTATTTCATAATTTTGAAAATGGTGTATAAATAGCTTAGGTTTGAAATGTAGACTTTAGAAGCCAAAAAGTCAGAGCTAGTCTTTCATTTATGAAACGAGATGGAACTGTTGATATTTCTCTTTTTCCAAAACAATTTCTTAAAGAAACACACTGAAATAAGCCATTTTTTAATGCAAAATAATTACTTGAAAGAGCCTCAATTTAATATACCATAGAGGCCATTGTTTCTTTTGAAGGAATCCTAGCATGATAGTTGACTATCTTTGAGTCCTCAACATTCTTTTTATGTAGCTGATACACCTGATGCAGAATAACTTTACATATTGTAATTCCCCTTGAGAATTAGGTAGTTATTTAAATAAATCATGTGACTCAGTTGTGCTAGGTGTTGGATAATTTCTTGGACAAGATGGAAGATCAAAATCTGAAAGTTTCAAGGAAAAGTCTGTTTAAAATTCATGAAATATCTTGCTATCACACCCCAAAATTAGATAAGGAAGGAAGATGCAGAGTACATATTACACAAAGGAAGAAATACTCTTTTGCATGTTTCTCTGTCAGGGAGTCCTTGGAGAGTGCTATGCTACATTTCCATGTTTCCAACAACCATGCTTAGTTTATTATTCTGCCATCATCTGTGTGGGCTGGCTTCCAGATGAAAACATGTGGGAAAGCATAGTGTTTAAGCTTTGTGTTGGTCAAAGAGGTTAGCCAAATGTCTGAAACTGGTAACTGGGAGCATGGCCAACAGAATCTTGGCATTTGATACGTGGCTAGGTTTTGGGGAAACTAAGCCAAAGAAATCTTCATAGGACTCCCAGGAAAAATCTACTGAATGTGTTCTAAATAATGCTCTCACTGTACCATTGAGATATGGCAAGAACTAGTAAATTCAGCAGTCCTTGCCTTGGTGAAACTCCCATGGACTTCTAAGAAAATTTTATCTAACTGAAAATGTGGATTAAGCTCTCATTGCTATTTTAAATATACCATAGAATAGTAGGTTTTCCTGTTAAGGTTTGTTGATAATGCTTCCTTTTTTAGAAAGAATTTTTAATTTCACACTTATTGCAGTGAAATGAATGTAGGCAGAATTTCCTTTTTAAAATCAAAAGTGCGCTATTGTCTAAAACATAAACATTTTTACCTTCTGTACAACGTAATTTCTGCATTTTATATATAACTGTTACAATCAATCCAGTCCCCTAATTGACTTGAAAAGGGAAATGAAGATCAAAGTTATGTATTAGCACAAATAACAAATCTCTTTGATTTCAGGTTTTTTTTTTTACTGGGTTCTTTGGGGTGTTTTTATTTGTTTTGTGACACTCTTGTGGGGTTTTTTAATACTGTACTATAAAGTCAGTCCTATCAGCACCAAAAAAGTTCTGGCTGTATTGTGATCAGAATTTTCAAAGCAAAGGAAACAAGTAAAGGATTTACATGTTTTAATGTTAAACAAACTTTTTCCAAAGCCAAAAAAAAAAAAAAA
>VXBW01001980.1:178638-189397 GCA_013400375.1 Thinocorus orbignyianus | reverse complement strand
AAAAAGAAAAAAAAAGCAACAGTTATTAAAATATAAACTGTAAATGATTATGGGACTACAAAAGAAAAAAAATAAAAAAAGTGTGAAAAGTAGCATTCTTATTAAAAACACATTTTTCTCAACAGTAGAAGAATATATAGTGTGATATTCTAAACAGATAAAACAAGGACAAATAATCAACTGATTTCATGTCAAAGAAACATCAGCCTTTCCTAAAAGATGCCTGTCCTTCAGTCTACTTACTCAAAACCTTTTTCCTCCTTAACTTTCTGTTGTCTTTACATATGCCATTTCAGAGGACATTTTCCTTTATAGAAAGTCCAAATTCACCAGCATCCTCCTCAGGGATATCCTCTGGTACAGAGGATGGATACATTGTAGTTGGTCTATGTCATTCAACTTTATATCCCAATGAGACGTTCAACAGTGAAGTGGCCAGAATAATGTGTTACTGCTAAAGTGCTTAATATCCAAGAAAATGCTTTGTTGCTTCTGTTACTGACTTAGGACTTGCAGCAGAACCCACCAGAACAATTTATAAATGCTTACAGGAGAAGATGGTACAACCTTGTTAGTTCTCTTCCTGACCCTCAATAAACCCTGATTGTCCAGGATAATGAACTGTTAACACGAAAAAAAAAAAAAAATTGTATATTCAAAATGTAAAGTCTAGTGAATATGCATAATTCTAAATTTACAAGATTCCTAGAACCTGAGATGAAAATATTACTTTTTCATTCATAATTATTCGTACGTTGTAAAAACCATAATGCCAATATTTTAAAACAAAAAGAATACTCCTACAACATAGCACAGAATACAAAGGGATTTTTGTTTTAAATATATGCCTCATTTAGTCAAAATTCCTGATATGAGAATCCCTGAAGAAATTATTAAACAGTAAGAGTTCTGATTATAAATTAATTACCTACTCATAATAACATAACAATTTCTACTTATTTTGCCAAAAAATTTCAAAAGTCAAATATTCTTAATATTTATATAACAAAATAATTATTAATATTAATATAACATTTTTTTTATTATTTTTTTACTTTGATATGAGTAGCTTTTTAATCCACATAAGGCAATATTTTTTTAGAGTCAAAAAGCAAACATGGAAAACTAAATTAGATATTCTATTTTAAATTAAAATGGAATATTAAACCCAAAGTACATTTTGGGATGGAAAATAAGGAGAATATTTTTCAGTTATTCCAAATTGTACAGAAACGACAATCTACTAGTTTCATTTTATCCAGTGAATGATGAAACGAATTAATCATATGACTTTACGGAGTACAAGGGTAGGATCAGCAAGGTCAAGATGTAGCTGAAGCTGAACTTTACAAGGAATGCAAAGAGTAAGAAGGGCTTCTACAAGTATGTCAGCCAAAAAAGGAAGGTCAAAGAAAGCATACTTCCCTGAGGAGCATGACTAGTAAACTAGCAACAATGGGCAAGGTGGTTGAGATACTCAACAATATGTTTGCCACAGCCATCACTGGCAACATTTCTTCCCACGCCTCTTAAGTGGATGGACTGCAAGGCAGGAACTGGGGAAGCAAAGTTCCTCCCACTGTAAGAGAAGATCAGGTTTCAGACTGGCTGAGGAACCTGAACTTACATAAGTCTACAGAACTTGACACGGTGCATTCAGGAGTCCTGAGGGAACTGGCTGATGTAGATGCCAATCTATGGACAATGGACAATGTCAATGGACAAGGGAAGAGCTACAGATACTGTCTATCTGAACATCTCTCAAGTTCCCCACGAAAGCCTTCTCTCTAAACTGCAGAGATATGAATGTTATGGGTGGGCTGTTCAGTGGATCAGGGATTGCCTATATCCAGACGGTAGTAGTCAGTGGCTCAACATCCAGATGGAGATCAGTGACTAGTGATGTCCCTCAGGGGTCTGTATTACACTATTTTCATTAGTAACATAGACAATGGGATCGAGTGCACCCTCGGCAAGCTTGCAGATGACACCAATCTGAGCGGTGCAGCTGCCACACTGGAGGGACAGGATGTCATCCAGAGGGGACTGGATAAGCTCGAGAAGTGGGCTCTTGAGGTTTAACAAAACCAAACGCAAGGTCCAGCATCTAGTCAGGACAAGTTCTGATATCAATGCAGGCTGAGGGATGAAGGGATAGAAAGCAGCCCTCCTAAGAAGGACTTGGGGTTACTATGAATGAAGAGACAGACACAAGCCAGCAGTGAGAGCTCACAGCCCAGAAAGCTAACCATATCCTGGGATGCATTAAAAGAAGCATGGCCAGTGGGTTGAGGGAAGTGATTCTCCCTGCCCTTTCTGCTCTTGAGGTGAGAACCCCACCTGGAGTACTGTGTCCACTTCTGGAGTTTTCAGCACAGGAAGGACATGGACTTCTTGGAATGGAGCTAGAGGAGGGCCATNGTGTTCAAGGTCAGGCTGGATGAGGCTTATCATATAAAGATAGGCTGAGAGAGTTGGGTTTACTCAACTTGGAAAAGAGAAATCTCTAGGGAGACCTTATTTTGGCCTTTCAGTTCTTAAAGGGGGCTTATAAGAAAGACGGGGACAAACTTTTTTCAGTAGGGCCTGTAGGGATAAGTGATGGCTGGTTAAGGCATTGGGAGATGTCCCATCCCTGAACACATTCAAGCCCAGGTTGGATGGGGCTCTGAGTAACCTGATCTAGTTGAAGGTTTCCCTACTCATTGCAGGCAGTTGGATAGATGACCTTTAAGTGTCTTTTCCAACCTAAACTATTCTATAATTCTATTATTCTTTTTTCTTTCCTTGTTTCCTTGTGGGGTTTTGGTTTGGGTTATGTTTTTTTGATAATTATTACCGCTGTAGAACTGGTCATGCAGCTCAACTACACTATCAACTGCCAAGGAACATGTATTCTTAAAATACTTTTAAGAATGAACTAATTGTTGATCCTTCCCATCAGGAAATCAGGAAATGTAAAAACATCATCATCTAAGACTTTACATTATTTATCCTGCTTACCTAGTTTTAAATCAAGCTGGTTAGGTTGATTTTGATGTCCCAAACCATCCATAAATTCATTTTCAAATCCCTTTTTAGGCAACAGTTTCCAGCAAGCAAACTTATACATAGACCTAGTAGTAGCAATAGAAAACTCTTGCCACGTGAAACCAAGGTTATCTCTAGAAGAAGTTCTAATGGCAAATTGCTTCCTCTGTACATCACTTAGCAAAGCAGAAGCAACAGAAAGTTTCCCTCATGACATCTTCAGCAACAGTCTTGACAATCATCCTTTAATTACAGTTTCATTAGAGTAACAGCACCAGCAGAAATGACAATGAGAAAGATCTGCTTGCTCACTCATGGCTGACACGAAGATATGTTCAGAGTACAGAAAAACATCTTGAAGGGAAGGGAAAAAACTTGAAACTTTCCGATTAACTACAGCAATGAAAGTAGACACATTTGTAAAGATTGTAGCAGCAAAGACCACAAAGGATTTACTGGATGTCAAACAAGAGTCATCACTAAATTGAACATGTCCCTTAGCTTGCCTTCTGAAGCAATATAGCATGATGTGTGGTAGGGCATTCAAAGTCACCTGTTTGTCGCAGTCTTTATTGTCAAAAAATGTCAGGTTGAGGTGATTATCAGTGTATGTTAATTTATGTATCTATTTTATATATGACCAGTGTGAGTGATCTATGCAAAATTGTTTTATTTCAAATGTGTAAGGTGTCAAATGTTGACAAAGTCTTTATGTATAAAAGTCGTTCATGTGTAGCAGAGCTACCAAGAACCCTTCAAACTATTCTTGGATTCTGTGATGAATACAGAATCTTTTGTTCCCATATCCTAAAAAGTTTCATTTGTTTTCTAGAAACAGTGATCTTCATTTGAACGATGAGCAATCAGAATTCAGAAATAACCACACAGAAAAGTAGTTTGCAAGAACAGTCACTTGCTTTTCCAAAATTGCCCCATTGCACCTTGGCGCTTATTTATAATTTTTCTAAGAGGTCACTTGAAGTTACTAGCAAATCTACATATGCTTTCACTGTGCTTCCTGACCACTCAAGGAGAAAAAAGCCCTTAAGACATACATATGAAGATTAACTTTGTGAGAACCTTTTATATTTCTATAGAATTTATTATCTACAATTATTTTAGAATTAGTTTTTTACCGTTTACTTCATCCAGAAATGAAACGCAGCTAACTCTAGGTTGAAAGACAGCAATTGCTTTACTACTTATAAGTATCACTACATAGTATTAGGGACAGTAAGTAAAATTTTAAAGTCTCAATATAATTGAAAATACTGTGGGAATTTACAAAGGAAAAAATGTAAATGGATTCTTGAGATTTAAACAAAACTCTTTATTAATTAATTCCTAATCAATTTCTTTTCCTTGAAAAAGTAACCTGAGACCTTATTTTTTTTTCTGATTTGTTTGGTTTTGGATTGGTTTTTTGGTATAAGAGAGTGTTTCCCAGGAAAAAAAAAAAAGTTCAGGAATTCAACTAATTTCTCTAATAAAATGAAAAATAACAACTATATTACGTATGATGGGACTCACACAAGATTCATATTTTAATATGCATAGTCTGGAGAAGGTCAGTCTACACAAGGTGACATATTTGTAGTAAATTGTATTGCTTTTACATATGGTGCCACAAGAAAAACAGAAATCACGTATTTCACTTATCTAAATACACTTTTGCTTTACAGATCCAGAATTTTGTGTCTTAATGAAATAAAGCTGCCATCACTATATTAAGTCCTTCATATTATTTGATTCTGCCTTCATCTCTAAATCATGGTCTTTCCCCACTAATTTGACACAAACAAGAACACTTTGATTTTGATTGATTGAACACATCGCTCCTAGAGAGCAGCTCTGAGGAAAAAGACCTGGGAGTGCTGGTGGACAACAGGATGACCATTAGCCAACAATGTGACCTTGTGGCCAAGAAGGCCAATGGCATCCTGGGGTGTATCAGGAAGAGTGTGGCTGGGGGAGGTTATCCTGCCCCTCTGCTCAGCTCTGGTAAGGCCGCATCTGGAGTACTATGTCCAGTTCTGGGCTCCCTGGTTCAAGAAGGAGAGGCTACAGCAGAGGACCACAAAGATGATTAGGGGCCTGGATGATCTCTCTAACAAGGAAAGGCTGAGGGACTTGGGTCTTTCCAGTACGGAGAAGACTGAGGGAGGATCTGATCAGGGCTTATAAATACTTAAAGGATGGGTATCAAGAGGAAGAGGCCAGTCTTTTTCCGGTGGTGCCCAGTGAGAGGACAAGAAGAAATGGGCACAAACCTGAACATGAGAAGTCCCATCTAAATATAAGGAGGAGCTTTTTCACTTTGAGGGTGGTAGAGCACTGAACAGGCTGCCCAGGGAAAAGTCTCTGTCTCTGGAGACATTAAAAACCTGCCTGGCCACGTTCCTGTGCAACCTACTCTAGGTGGACCTGCTTTGGCAGGAGGGTTGGAATAGATGATCTCTAGAAGTCCCTTTCAACACCATATCATTCTGTGATTCTGTGATTTTATTTTTAAATCAATAGTTGCTTTGAACTATTGAGTTCGCTGGTTTCTTTGCTATGTACTGTATCTTCTCCACCAATATGTCAGAAAACTCCCATGGGGATTTTATTATATTAAGTAATCAGAAAATATATTGCCTCCTAAATATAAAATAAGAGATAAAGTAAAAGCATTTATAATTTTAGGCATGAGAAATCAAAGTAGGCAGATTTTGGGACTATATGAAAAATAGTGCTGGTATTCCTACGATGGCAATCTAAAAACACATCGGGGGTGTGTGTGTGTGTGTGTGTGTGTGTGTGTTCAGAATTAATTAATTTAAGTTATGAAAATGTGTGCTTTAAATAAGATGTAGTACTTTTTTGCCACTTGCAGTTTAAAAATGAAGGCAATCTTCTTGTCACAAGAGACATGAACAGAAATTTTGTGATCCATACAGAATGTTTTCTTACTGTTGCATGTGAATACCACTATATTGATATTAATTAGGCAGAATACTACAGTAGATATTTTCATTAGATGAGATTCTCCTCCCTTTCAAACATATAAAAGAAGTTTGCATTAATATATTTACATTCAAAATGAGAGTTTGATGCTTTGATGCTCATCATGGTTTGATAATTATCTTCTGTGCTCTTGAAATTTAGTCTTTAATTACCAGTACTTGAATTTTCAGAGTATGTCAGGATAATTATTATTCAAAATCCTAGTATGGGTCAATGATGGCCAGGCACTCAAGACAGCACAATTTTCCAGATCCATTTTCTTGCTCAAATTTCAACCCATTCATTACTATCAGAAGAAAACCATGGCGATATTGTAAAATATCTGTGTAACTTATGAACTAGCACCTTTTGGTATGGACTGCATCTGAGTTAAAAAGGAGTAGATAGCCCGAAGACCCCTAGCAAAACCAAACCAAAACATAAACAAAAAAAAATCTAACAACAAAAATACTGTACCAACTATGGAAATTTCACAGGTTGCATTCAATAAAAAATGATGTACAATACAGTTGCTGACAGAAAGGAAGATTTTGTTTTAGTCATTGTTTCTCACTAATTTACTAGTAGATATTTTGAATTGCCTTTGATATGAAAGCAGATCATAATGTTGTCACCTGAAGCTTACAATCATGTTCTCCGTCCAGCATAAAGAACTTTTACAAGCTTTAAAATATGTTTCTCTAAAAACCAATATGGAGTAATCTGACAGATAAGTTTTAAAACAGGTCATTTTTGCAAAGCAGTTAAGAATTCGAACATTAACTTATGTTTCCAAAGATTTTTATCTTAATGTTCATTAAGATAGAAAGCAAAGGAGATATTCTTCATTTATCAGTTCTAGCCACCATGTTGTTGGAATCCATATGTCTGCATTCTGACATCTCACATTTTGGTAAATTAGCTGCTGTATTTTGATTTTATACTTAACTAGAATGAGGATATGAAAAATCAATAGAAAGAAATAGTCAGAATATTTTTGGGAATGTGAGTCTTACTAGCATTAACAGAAAGAGATAAATTAAAATTTTGATCAACTCAAGCATAGATATTTTACCCAAGGAAATCCTAAATGAATCCTGATTTTTTTCTCAGTAAATATACAACTGTCAACTGCAAATTTTCACTGTTACAATATAACAGGATTGTGTCCACAGTTATGGAAGACTGTTATATGTTTCCTGTGGAGATGTTTATGTTGGTTCAGTTGTAACTTTGAGAAAATTTCTGAGCAAACTCGAGTATCCCAGATATGCTTAAATACTTGAACATTCCAAATACCAGTGTAGTTTACTGATGTTGTCCTTCAGCTCGGCATGCTGTCTGTTTAGTACAGTGACTTCACTGTATATGAATGATAGTGATATACTAAGACAGTCTGAATGTTTTATAACTAATCTTTAAATTTATCATAAATGCTATTTTTTAATGTATGACGTTGTTTTTCTGTACAAATAAAATGTAATTATATTGATAAAAATATTATTCACCTGAATAATCTTTTCTTTATTCTGTTGCAATTTAACAATCTGCAACCAAGTACCTGTCCCTCAAAAACATGTAACAGTCAGGATAATAAAATGAACCCACTTTTATGATGCATCTGAAAAATAATGGAATATATTTTGAAACTAGCTGTACTTATAGCCTTGAAAAGTACCCTTGCAAGCTTACAATGAATCTAAGAGGCTTAAATGGTAGATATATATTAGAAAGGAAATAATAAACAACATTCATTATTTTTTCATGTTATTAAATGAAAATAAACTATCAAAGATAATTAAATTATAAGATTTCAAATTCTTTAGTATTACTAATCCTGAGAGAGCTCAGTTACATAAGTACACCTCTGAACTTTCACACTGTATTATGTACCAGACTAAGATTTAAATGAGGTCGCCTGGTATTTTTTAATCATTCCTATGTAGATTTTGTTTCAAAAATAGTAGAAAATGTTTTAGTAAGTGAATTTTAGGTTACCAAAGAAGAAAAAAAATCAGAGCAATCAAAAAAATCCTGAAAGAAAAATGAAATGCTATGATATATATTTTATTCATCCTCCCAAAAGATTTCATTCATTGTTAATAAAAGTAGCTCAAGGAGAACAAACTTGTAGATTTTTATTTTACATTCAACAGCACAATTTTATGACAATGCATGCAAAGGGTGAGAAAAAACCTCAGGTTTTCAGGAGGAAGCGTGTTCAGAGGAAGGGTGTTGGATTTTATTTTTATTTTTGTCTCACATGACTTAATATTAAATGTAATATTTCTAAAGAATATTTTGCTATTGCAGTGGCCAACAGCTTGTATGCAAATGAGATGTTTCACTTCACAGAAAATATTAAAATATTCATCCATTCATACCACTGCAGGGTACTACACCTATTAAGTTATAATTTTTCATACATGGAGATCTATAAACAGATATATTAATTAACTAAGCTGCTTCAAAAGGAGGGAACACAGAAAACTGGTCTCAGAATGCTAGACATCTTTCTTGTTTATGCGCTGATAAGCATCTTAAGAGAACCAACTATTCAGCAAAAAGAAGGGTTCCTTTCTTCACCTGTTACTCACAAATGTAGAACTTCACCACCACCACCTACCATCAATACAACCCCACCAAGGAAATGAAATTATTTTTTTTAACTTTCAACAGGTCCATGAACAGTTGTGTAATGTACAAACTAACATCTTTTTGGAAAGAAGTTTTTATCTTTGAATAGTGAAACTTCAGAAGTTCACAACTCTGTACTTGAAGATGGCACCTCACTGTTCTTTTAACATTCCAGAGTGGTATTTGAATTCTCTCTAACCAGAGTATTCAATGAAGCAGGTAAATTTGTATTTTTATCTGTCAGTTTAGTCTCTCAAGAAGAATTTGTGAGATTGGATTGGCCTGTTGCCTACCTACTTTTTGGTTTTGCTTTACCACTAGACTGAAAACAAAAAGGTAGGAAGACAAATGTTTGACAGGCTAGAAAAGATGGGGAAAGATTAATTATTTTGGTGAATCTGTGTCTCTAGCTCTCAGGAAAAAAAAAGAAAAACCTAAAACAACAAAAAAAATTATGTGGCTTAGGTGTGAAACAATTGCATGCCAATGAAAGTGACAAGAAAGGCACCACTCCTGAATCACTGAGTCATATTCTCCCTTATTTCAGACAGGATTGTGTCTCCTGCATCTTTTTACTTTCCATTTTCCATTCTTATTCCTGATAAGAATTGACAATGTTTCACTCCTCTCTTTTCTATTTTATACTCTGTACTGTGAAGAAATTCTCTGTCATATAGAGTTTCATGCTTAGTATAATCTCCTATTCTGCTGCATTTAGCTCTCTTCCTCAATATTTCTCTGCCTGAAAAAGAAATTTGTTTCTTTACCTTCCTTCCGCCCCTTTAAGCATGAATTTGATAACTGAGGGTTTAGTAGGCTGTTAATTTGTACATGTGAATTTCGAAAATATTTGTATGTTGTTTAAGGTACAATATTTATTCCGACATACACTGTTGTGTTTCTATATGTGGAATTATATATGAAATTTTCAATTAAGGTATTAAAATGATGACTAGAAATTAAAATTGACACTGGAAAGCACAGCAACTTTAAACCATCTTTTTTATAATTGTATACTTCCTTACCTATTGCTCTGTCATTTCTACAGCTGCTGGGCATTCAGAAGCTGACTATTGTTAGGCTAAAGTTAAGATCTTGCTGAAAAGTAGGTGAGCATTTCTGTTCTGATTTTCCCCTAAGATGAGGTTCCAGAAACTGTATGGAAGTGATTTAGTTATTTATATTTTTAAATCTTGTCTTTTATATTTAAATTTGTTTATAAACTGGTTGCAAATGTCAGATGAGTTAATTCTGTCAAAGGTAATCTGAACATTTTGTGATGTTACCTTAAGCAACCTAGTTTTTTAAGAAATCATACACTTGTTTGAAAATAACTGATCTTACCTATGATTTCATTTAATATCTTTACATTTTTGTAAGGAAAAAACCCATGAGTTTGATAAGGGATGTGGGGAATAGTGAGTTTCTACCCGTGTTTCAGAAGCACTCCTGCAGTCCTTATCCATTATAGTAATTATATACATACTCAAGAAGACAGACACAATAAGGGTCATTAACTGTGTTTATTGTTTTGCAGCTTTTGAAAACTTGAAGAGAAATAAAGATGGCAAAATTTTTAAAGGTTCATTAAATCAGTTTCATTACTAAGCAAGAGATACATCTCTTTATACACCTGAATTCCTGTGTTTGAAAAATTATACAGAAAACTAGTGGGAAGAGACTGCCATGACATTTTGGAACTGGATGGTTTTAAGACTCTTCTCTTTCCGGTCTTACCAGTAATAGAAAGCTAAATTGAATGACATGAAGGTTTTTGTAGCACAAAATAATAATAATTAAAAACAAAACAAAACAAAACAAAACAAAACCAACAAACCTAGGACAGTTTCAAAATAAAAATCAAAGGCACTTTCACATATTATATTAGCATGTTCACACATAGACTATGAAAGGTATTATTATAATATATTATGATAAAGGCAGATTTCAGGCCTAAACTTCTGTAATCAACACTGAGTTCAGATTTAGACTTCAGAATGTCCTTCATCAGCTCCAGATGTTTTTTTAAAGAAATTAAAGAAATTAAAGAAATTTTTTTTGTTTCTCTTCTTTTTTCTTTCCCCCAGCCTGTTTTTTTTTTTTTTTT
>VXBW01001980.1:122941-153532 GCA_013400375.1 Thinocorus orbignyianus | reverse complement strand
TTAGAATGATGACGAACTTCAAATGAGATGCATTTGTGTAAATGTGTGTAAAATGCTTATTGCTCAAATGAAGTTCACAGTGTTTTTATCCAAGAAAAAAAACACCAGGAAAAACACAACAGCCTTTAGCTGCAAAAAGTAATATCAAATAATAATATTATCCATCCCTCAAATTAAAAAAAAAAAAAGTGTCAATAATTACATCAAAATCAGGATTTTTAACAAATACCAAATCCAAGGCCTATATTAGCTCAATCTATTTCTTTAGTGAACAAGAACGCAAAGTTCTGCAAAACCCCTAGATAAACCAGGTAGAAATAAATTCAGTCTTAAGTGACCAAAATGTATTTCCCACTTCTGCAGATAGTGGGAAAGGAGATCACAATGCAGATATGCAAGAGGGATACTGAAATAAATTGGTTTTAGTTTTTGTACCTTGAGTGTTTTATAAGAATAAAAGATATTTTGGCCTAAAATATGCTTCTCTGAATACTTTCTTGATTTCATATTGATGGTCAATCCAGGACTTTCAAGGCCATCTGTGCATTAGTCCAGAAAGCTGGCAGCAGATGAATTGAAGAGTTGTATTTGCATGTGGGAACAGCCTACTAAGATGTCTCACTTGCCTAATCTCATTTTCAGCAACAGACTGAAACACGGCCTCTCTCTTAGGGTATGGCACAAGCAGACAGCATTCCAGGAATGATTTTACAGCAAAGTAAATCAGTGTTTCTCCTCCTGTAAAGTCATTCTCAGTAGTATTGCTATTTAGAAGCAGCATAGCAAAGAGTAATATGAAGAAACATGTCATTGCCCCAGTGGCAATGTAGTAGCACAGGAAGCAAAACAGAGGGTTTTCAGGCTGCTGTTCGGTGGAAATTTAAGCTCCAGTAAACGGGCCCCTGCAGAGAGATAAAGTAAAAATTTGTTTAAGCCCTTTTTCATCTATTAGACTGGCTTCAGAGTTGTTTTACCTTGCATTTGACAAAGTTTGCCAATTTCTATTCCAATGCTTTTCAAACCCAAGCTGTAAAATGAGCTCATAAATTGTAGGGGAAAAAAATTACTAGGGCAGTGCCTGCCTACTTCTATTAATATCTGTTAGTAATATTAACATAAATGTTACTATTTGTTCTTTATGAGACAGAAGTTCCTGTCAGACTTACCATAAGGTGAGGTGAAAGTGGCAGTCAAAACCAAGTCAGGAGGTCAAGGCCTCCAGCAGTCCTTAAAGCCCAGACAGATGCAGGTCCCTGTCCCTGCCCAGGGCCACTGAAGTCCAGCCAGAGTCCTCCCCATCTTCTTTTGCCCCTGAGAGACACTCCTAATTGCCGCCCCCTTGCTGCACTGCTGTGGGACAGACCTGGCCCCCAATGCCCCCTAGCCTTCCCCCCCTGTTTCCTAAAGGGGCTACACCAGCCTGATGTGTCTCCAACTCCCAGCTTGTCCACCCAGGGGTGGGCCCACTCCTACAGCACCTTCCTGAGTCCCAAGCTGCAGGTGGAGACCAGACCCTAAGGCCAAGCCATGGTTGAATGGCCCCACAACTGTGCCAGAGGCTGCGTCACAGTCGTGTGTCCCCCGCCCCATCCCCCCCATCCCTGAGCTGGGCGCTATGGGAGTAGGCCTCATAGCAATGCTAGAGGCCACAGTTGGACAGCATGAGACATTGTCCTAGAGCCAAGTTTTCCTCTGTGACTCCCCTAAAGCCAGGTGTAGTGGGGCCTTGCTGGGGGACTGGGGCTCTTCCCACAGCTACAGCTCAGCTGAAGGTCATCATCTATCCCCCTGGACCCTGCCACCAGAATCTCTGTTCTGACACTTCTGCCTCCACTGCTGCCACCTCTGGGGCCTCCTCTAACCCCCATATTTTACCTTAGCTCCATATTCCTGCCCTGGCTCCATTACTTTGTCAAAACACCCCTGCTCTTGCCCAGGGCCCAGTCCCTGCTCCAAAACAGAACCAAACAAATTTATAAGTGTTGTTCATTGAAGCGTGAGCAGCAGGTCATGGGAGGTGATTCTCCTCTTCTACTCTGTGCTTNGATGATCTTTAGGATCCCTTCCAACTCTAACCATTCTACGATTCTTATTAAGGTGGAACAAGTGTCTCCTCCTTGCCAAAAATTTTAGTTGTTAGATCCTAGTTTATTTTTCTGAGGTGCTAATAAGTTTCAGCATATTTCGTCTCAGCAGTAATTAATGTACCTTATGCTTTTTGTTGAGATATTTCTGGTATTTGGAAAAATATCACATCATGTTGGTGGAAGAAAAAGGCTTTTTCATCACTATAGAATTAATTTCCGTATTAATATTACATTTTTACAAGGTCTCAAAATAAATATACTGTATATTGACATACTTTTTTTCTCAGAGCACCAGACACATTACAGCAAAACCAACATTTTTATGTGAGCTGCCTTGGAGACAATAGTGGTAGCGACAATGCGTTGTATTTGCAATAAAGCTGAGAGATTCTTTTACAAAATCCACCAATCTTAGTATAACTAAGAACTTGGTAAATCCATATACAAACTACTTTCTCTTCCTATCTATTTTTTTTTTTTCATTTAAAAATATGTTTTTTCTATGACTTTCCAATTCTGCTCTCTTATTGGCTCCTTTATATGAATGCCAATAGCACTTGATAGTGTTTGGCATTTATGAAAACAGCATATTACCATATAGAAATTTTTCAACAACTCCCATAAAATAATGAGGAAAATTTTCTACTAACAAGCAAGCTGATATACCACCCAAATACTACAAAGTAGGTATTAGTAAGCTGAAAAGTCATTGAAATAAATGGGGGCAGGGAGGAACGACAAAACAGACCCTGAAAATTTTGCAGTTTTTTTCTTCTGTTCATAGATCATGAATTAGTTATACATTGCATCTTGCAGGACTGCAGGAAACTTTTTTATTTGCTCTATGATTTTACTTTTTCTGTAAGTCTAGAACTATGGTTTAAATAAAACATCCTACATTATTATGGAAAATCTGAATTATATACACAAACAGAAAATTGCAATCTGTAGAAAATAGATATATATCTTCAGTGTACTACTGTTATAAAATACAGTGCATTTTCAAAAAATTCATATATGTGAATGGAATTACCCACCACAAAACTTCTTGACAAATGTTAGAGAACTGGGATCTCCACTTTTGTACAGATTTGTGATTTCTCATGTAAGTCCTTTAATCATATCTGCAAAAAGGTTGCAATATCCTTTTAGACGGGAAGCAAAATAAAAGCTCTTCAGCAGATAAAATTCTTTGTTGTATTAGCTCTTATGCTGAAACCTGGATTATAGATGCATTGGTTTAAAGCAGGCACAGCATTTTTTATCTCCTATTTGTCACTAAAGAAACTCAGAATAAGTTAAAATTCTCTTAGACTTCTGTTTCATTAGCAAGCTTTACTTACAAACTCTTTAACTATCAAATAACAAGGAAATTGGTCGCAGTGAGAGCATTATATATAATCCTTTGATTATATATATACTTTTAAATATCCTTCTTACTTACAACAATAATTTAATTGCAGTCAGCTATATCTGGATCCTAAAAAGCTTATTCAAGTTATAAGGTATAGTTAAACAACGAGTTCCACTGCAGAGGGATTATTTGTATGATGAAGTTAAGTCTATGCATAACTGAGTAAGCTGTAGGATAGAGCCACAGAAAATTGCTGTCTCAGTAATTGCACTGATTTTTCAAGGCAGATTTAAAATAAAATCAGTCAATTATTTGTAGGAAGCTACACCGTACACTGAATTTGAGTTAATTGGTTTCTTCCTAAATATTCCATTTTACAATATCCCTCGAATAGGAAGATAGTGTGATCTTTTATTACGTCTGAGGAAGACTCTCTTTTAGGAAGACTGTGTGTATCCTGTCTGATAACATTTAAACTACAACTTTATCAATTAAGTAGAATAGCAAGGAAATCCTTACAGATGCTGAGTAAAAGCTCAACAAGCTTCAGGTTCTTGCATCTGCAAATTTAACCTAAGCATTACAGCCCTCTCACTGAAATGCAGATTTAACTACAACTTTGATCCATTTTCATTTATCTGAATTATCAACACCGTGAAGTAATTATTATGTAGGACTTAGATGTCTCTTGTGTTGGCTAGTTTCAGATGACTTAGTGATACTTGGTGTGCTTGGTCTTCCTGAATATTAAAACTGAATTAGTGTGTAAGCAATTCAGTTACGAGATCAAACAAACAAACAAACTAAAACAAACCTCCTTAGCAGGAGTTGCTGCTTAGGATAATTACAGATTTTTAATAACAGTTGGGGTAGATGGAGATTTACTGCCATCTACTGTAAGGATTCCTTTCTTTATTCAATTTAATAAATAAAAGTGGACTTTTATTTTGTGAGTAATGAAAGTAAAGAAAGGTTTCTGTGGACAGCCATTTATTGAATTCTATAGCATAAATTTCAATACTACTATTTTATTCATGAAGATATATAGAAAACCTGTAAATACCCAATTTACTCTAAGAGCTCGCAGTTCCAGAAAAGCGTGGGGGGGGCTGAGGCAGAAACATCTATGTATTTTGTCCTCCTGCTAGGATATGTCTGTTCAGGTCACAAAATACAAACCAGTAGTTAGCATTGCAAATTCATGTTTATGCTGAATGTAGACTAAATAGTAACATGTCGTTTACACAGCACTGGACTTTTCTGAAGAGATTTTCTGTCTTCATTTTCAGTTCTGTTTCAGCTATCTACAATCCCAAATCCAGACAACACTGAGTACTCCTTTCCAGCTAAAAGCCTTTAAAAGTCAATTTTATATCAGCCTGCTGAAGATTTCAAGGCAGCTAAGTGAGATGTTTTGAATAGTTCAGGCTGAGCTATGATTTGTGCATCAGTATTCAGCCTCACACATTTACAAGTCTAAACCAGAACGCCTATAGGAATATATACTCTTGCAAAAAAGAGAAGATTTAATGGTTAGTCTCTGTTTACTGTCTTAAGGTTAGCAAAACTCTATTGATATTGTCATTACATTAACCTATTTGCATTTGATTTGAAATTAATGAAACTGTGAAGACATTGGAATGCAGGACGGAGTGGAAATGGAACCAAATAGGATGAGGAAGTCAACCCAGTTGAACTACTTGCAAATATTGAGGTGTCATAAAGAGGTGCAGTGTGTAATGGATGACTAGCTAAGGATGGAAGATTATAAATACACAGATGAGGAGAGTGGTGAGAGAGAGCTATAATTACACAGCCTAACAATAAATTGATTTCAGGCTGTCATGCCTGAAAAATTTGCTGTACCAAAAAACTTACACCAAATTCTATCATAATTCAAACTGCACAGTGAAACGTTTATTTCCTTTGGGGCCTTGGGGTTTACATTTCATATCTTTTACATCTCATCACGTGGACCATTTCTAAACTGCAAATACCAGTTGTTCAACATACTGGAATTTCAATTTCAGTGATTATTTGTGGAACCCTAACTTTAACATTGTCTTTATGTTCAGCATTCACAACCCAGGTAAGGACAGCTTTAAAGTGACTGACACAGATGAGATATGCTGAGAGATCTCTTTTTAATGCACACACAGGGACATATATCCTCCCATTTTGTCATATTTTTTTTCTGATGAGTAAGAGCAATATGTTTTCTCTTTGCATAAGGTAGGTTCTGAAAAGTCCAAAATTTACAGTTATTTTTCTATGGTTGGTAGCTTCCTATGTGCTGAATATATATACACCATATTTTTATGCCTCTACAGGGCTACACTTGGTTTTTCCAGGTGCTACTTGGATAATTGCAGAGAAAAACATTTCTTAAAAAGTGGAATGCATCTTAGTGGGAAGAAATGTAGGACAATAATGCTCAAGGAGTATACAAGCTATCTGAAGCAATTACAATGATGTCAGTGTGATATAGTGCTCGGGCTTACTAGAGAGATAGACATAAAAAGCAGAGATAAATTGTATTGAGGTAGCAGAGGAAGGTGTAAGAAATGAAGTAAAGAAACAAGTGTGTGATTTTTATGATCAAAACTCCTACATCCTTGGTAAATTGTCAGCCTTAAGTGTAACTATATTTTTCTGACATCTAGAAGACCTAAGAAGAGGTGAAATGTCAGAAGTACAGTCAGATTCAACACATGTATAGAAAAGTCTTATACAAAACCTTAGTCTAGAAATGTCAAATGACCAACAACTTCTGAAAAAACACCTTCTTTGCAATTTTGTGTAATGTAGTGAAAATGTGACACACTTCTGCAAGAAACTGAGAAACTCACAGAATCAATCTAGACAACGAAATTGTTTTAAATGAATGTAAAAAATGTGCAAGGCAGGTTCAATCTATCATAGCATAAATAACTTGTCCCATTGTAAAATAACTTTTAATTGATTTCTTGTGTCAAATCTATTCTGGAATATGCCCAGACCTGTTAGAAGGCATGCATGAATTAGAAAAACAGCAAAAAAATATTGTGACTGTCTGTTAATTAAATGGATGTGTTTTACTTAAATAAATAATAATTAAAAAAAAAAAAGAAAAAGAAAAAGAAAGAAAAAAGCTTTTACTCTCATGACTTGCTTCTTTACCTAAACCTCTAAACAGCATATCTTTCCCTGTCCCTTGCTTCTTAATATAGTGCAAGAAATATTTTGCAGTACTTGCCTCTGTAAAGTAACTTCCTTCTACTTTAACTCAGATTTTCTATACACTCTGATCTTAACAATATTTGTTCAATGCTACTTAAGAGAACAAGGCAAACTCGCTGTACAGCTAAAGCCACTAGTCTGTGCTGTTGTACAGGAAATCTATATTATAGGCACTTTCTTAAAAATGCAGTTTTTTAAAAACACATTTTTATAAGCATATTTTATGCTGTTAAATAATACCGACTAAATATTTTAGTTCTGAATTAAGTTTTAGCTTTTTTTTTTTCTCAGTATCTGCTATATCATTACAGTCTTGAATTAGAAAGTGTATCATATTCAAAGCACCAAATATGTTTTACTTCTACTTTGATCTTTTACCAGAAATAAAAAATTGTGTCAAGCTGAGGTATAGATCTGTAGACCTTCAAGACCTAGGTACACTCTCCAACAATTAAAATATGCAATGGGAAGAATATTTTTTTCTAATATAGTTGTTACTGCAGGAGAAAAGAGGGGGGGGAAAAAAGAGTGCGTAACCATTTGGAAATGTAATGTTATATGCAGTCTACGCTTAAGTAGTCTTTGTAGACTACTTAATGATTATGGATAAAGACTAAGGTAAAGCTTCAAAAGAGTGTTAATGATATTTGGAAATTATCTTACACTATCATACAGATGTTTTCAGAGAAATACATATGCCTAATACATTTTATTGGGATCACCTTCACCCCAGAGCTAAAAACATTATTGATACTCTTCTGGAACTAACATACGAGTAAGAGAGATTTTATTTTTTTTTTTTTTGTCTTTTCAAGGGGTGGCCTACACCTGTTTTCTATTTTCTCCCCTCAATCAGCAGATAAAGATAATCCATTCTTCATGCAATGTATTTTATGTCCACAATATTTATAGTCTATAACCATTTCCACTTACCCTGGAAGTTACCTTTCTCTGTGAAGAATAAAATTCTTGCATCATAACAAACACATTTTATTTATATTTTAATTTTTAGTTTCAAAAGAATCAAAAATAAACATAATAGTTAATATAGTAATCCCAGTAAATATGTGTATTTATCAGATGCACGGCAGTTCAGCTGGACAATTAAACTTTTCTATCACATTAACATTTTGATTCATGAGTCTCAGAAGCATAATGTCACAGGAAGTCTATAATCCTGGACTATCTAGTTAGATTTTGTACACTGTACAATTTTTTTTTTATTTTTTTTTTTTTTTTTTTTTTGAGAACTACTGCCCTTCCTGTCACACAGAGCCTTGCTTTTAACACTTTAATAAACTCGAATTACAGACAACCAATCTGAAGCATTTTGCAGGTAATAAGCATATCAAATATTCATGAAAATGGGTAGTTCAGTTTTAAATATCCATGGACAGTTTGTTTCCACAGCTGTTTTACTACCCATGCATTGCTGAATGTGGTGTGAGGCAGAGAGGCATTTAATCATTGTAGAGCAGCAATGCAATTTTGGTTGCGTCACTGCAAACTCAGCTTGCACATAATTTGGATACCATCAGCCTCACTCTCATACTATACATACAGGAAGTACATTTCAATTCCAAAAAACTGTAAAATTAAGCATTTTAGGCTTTAAGGATTTGATTGATACAGAGAGTCTACTGGAGATTTCAAAAAGCACAACTCTCAACCTATCTCTTGCCCTGCATCAGTTTTATGGCAGAAATTCCCACAGTCTTTATATATTCCATTTCCAATTCAGTACATCAACGAGAATTGTTAATGCACACGGAGGTTTATCTACATGAGTACCATTAACTTTAAATGTATCATGCTGAGAAGGCTCTCTGTCTACTTTGAATTCATACATACTCTACTCACACTCATGTGGAAGACTAAACTCCCAGGTTTATAGGACAGCAATCACAGTCCTTTATCCCTACAAATTCTATTTAAATCAATTGTATTTCTGAACTGTAATCCTGGCATACTGATTTGCAAAAGTGTGCTATTGCAAATTTAGAATATACTTCTTTATTTTTTTACAGTATTTTCAAAAATAGTTAAATTTGGATATTGCAGTAGCTAGAATGCCATTTTCTCTCATTTATCTAGTTTAATTGTTAACTTTTTTAAGACCCAGTTGTTAGCATGACAATGAATAAGTATGCTGGTGTTCCTGTCTATGAGAAAAGTCAAGTCCATCACTGGAGTGGACCTGAAATGGGGCAAAAATGTAGAAGAAGAAGTTTTGGGTTATGTAGGAAAAAGGCCAGATCTGCACACTGCTTTCTGTCAAAGCCAAAAAATTTTGATGGCATTCTGACTTGCTCAGTCTCAAAATGAAACTATTTACATTAGCGAAGCTAGTCCTGGGGAGACTTCCTTCACTTTTGTGTGCATGTGGTCATTGGTTTACAGAAAAATGTATTCTGGGGTTATGAAAAATAGCAAATTGTTGTTTAGTGGATATCCATGAATTGAGTTCTTCATCATCGAGGAAGTTATTTTATTTTATTTTATTTTATTTTATTTTGTCAAATATGCAAGCTATACTGTTTGGGTTTGAATGGCAAGGTTTTGATAGCGGGTGGAGCTACACGGGTGGCTTCAGTGAGAAGCTGCCAGAAGTTTCTCCCACGTCCAACAGAGACAGTGCCAGCTGGCTCCAAGGCAGACTTGCCACTGGCCAAGGCTGGTCCCATAACCATGGTGGTAGTGCCTCTGCGACGACATTTAATAAGGAAAAAAATCAGTGTAGCAGCAGCTGGAAGAAGAAAGTGAGAACGTGTGAGAGAAACAGATCTGCAGACACTAAGGTCAGTGAAGAAGGAGGGGGAGGAGGGGCTCCAAGGACTGGATCAGAGATTTCCCTGGAGCCTGTGGTGAAGACAGTGGTGAGGCAGGTTACCCCCCTGCAGCCCATGAAAGTCCATGGTGGTGAAGACATCCACCTGCAGCCTGTGGAGGACACCATGCTGGAGCAGGCTGATGTGCCTGAAGGAGGCTGTGACCCCATGGGAAGGCTGCATTGGAGCAGGCTCCAAGCAGGACCTGTGCCCTTTGGAGAGAGCAACCACCACTGGAGTAGGTTTGCTGTCAGGACTTGTGGCCCACTTGGGGACCTCTGCTGGAGAAGTTCATGAAGAAGCAGTTCCCTGTGGAAAGTATGCATGTTCATGAAGAATTGAAGCTTGTGGGAAAGATTTATGTTGGAGAAGTGCATGGAGGACTGTCTCCCATGGGTGGGACTTCATGCTTGAGCTGGAGTAGAGTATGAGCAGGAAGGAGCAGCAGAGCCATTGTAGTATCAACAGACCACAACTCCCATTCCCTGTCCCTCTGTTCCGCTCGGAGGAAATAGAGAAATTGGGAATTAAGTTGAGCCTGGGAAGAAAGGGGCATGGGGGGAAGGCATTTTTAAGATTTAGATTTATTTTTTATTACCCTACTCAGATTTGATTGGCAAATCAAATTGTGATGGTAACTGGTGTATGATCTCTCCCTGCCCTTATCTCAACCCAAGAGCCTTTATTTTCTCTCCCCTGTCCAGCTGAGGAGGGGGAGTGATAGAGCAGCTTGGTGGGCACCTGGCATTCAGCTAAGGTCAACACACCACATTATAGAATCATATATGATATATATTATACATTCAGTCATTCTTTTTAAGGGGCTTAGATGTTAGTTTAATACCCTTTTTAAAGGGCTTAAACACTAAATTTTTAACACCTATAATTGAATGGGAAACTTATGAGGTGTGAAGCTACTGGATTTCTAAGGACTCAACACGCTGAGGTCTTAGAGCCCTCAGTTTCTTCTGAAATAAAATGAGAGCATAAAGCTTTCAATTTCATGTGAGGTCAGGACCTACAGTGTTGTAGTGGAGCAACGTAAGAACTGGTTATAAGAACACTGTTTTTGTTTGCCCTGACAATCTGTGTAATCCTAAACAAAAACAAATTATAGAGATGTACTTCTAAGTAATCTACAGTATGATAATAAAGTATCACATGCAAAATATGCCAAAACCCTAGGCTGATTTTAGCCAAGGAGTTTTTACCAGTTACAGCTTTTCTATGTGCTGGTCACATTTTAATTGATGTGACAGTTGTGTACATGTCAGCTATTTGAGGTAGTAAATTTCATTCATTTGAGGCAATAATCTTAATTTCAATCTAAATTTCTGTGAAGAAGGTCAAAATTTATATAGAGACATCTCAGAACATTGTCTATGGTTGTAATTGTATGAATTATAATGTAAGACATATAATATGAATATACACGTACTGCATTAATTTTCATGAGTTTTCTCACCATTGCAACAAATCAGTTTCCTGCATTTTATACCTGACAGGCATTTGTAAATATTCCTTGAATGAAGATCAGCAATGTGACATTTCAATCAAACTTCTTGGCCATCAAACTGTTTAGAAATCAAAGGGCATATTCAGAGGGCCAGTAAGCGACCCTGCATCAGTTGACTTTCTCCTGGCTGACTCAAGTAATTTATCTACCGCTCCAAGGCCTCTCTCCCACTGCACGGAGATGAGCAGAGTCTTAAGAAATTTACTTTGCATTTTATTGAAAAAGATCATAATATCACTCTTAACAAATTTTTTACCACTGACTTTTGACCTTCAAGCCTCATGACTAGTAATGAAATCCATAATGCAGTGGCATAATAAGACAATCTGACACTATCTAGTTTTTCTGTCATCAGATACCATGCTGTGTAAGTTGCGTATGCTTCTGAATATGATGCTGCTAGTTCAAAGCTCTTGATGGCTAATTGCTAATGTTTAGCAGGTTTGTTTTTTTTTTCAATATATTTAAAATTAGTTGTTTATCTCTCACAATGGTCCAAGAGAAGGGGGGGGAGGGAACAGGGGAAGAAAGAAAAAGTCCATTTCTGGTTGTGAGGATGAACACACGTCCTTTATTAGGGTACTCTCTCCTCAAATCTCATTAGAGAAAATGAATCCTTCATTTCCACTGAACCTCCCACTCCTTTATCCTGTGTTTTATTTCCTTGTTTTGTTACAAAAATTAAAATGAGAAAGTAGATTTTTAGTGATTACTCAGATGTGAGAGAGAGACATTTAAACTGTTTCTATAAAAGTAACAGATTTTACATGGTTTCTTAAACAGACATTATACATCATAGGTGTAACATTGTTTAAAATAGCAATCACGATATACTCCAGAAAAGAAAACAAAAGCTATACGGAGAACCACAGCAACCAGAAAGTGATGAAAAAAATCAAATTGGTGAAAAGCAGAAATGGAGACAAAATACTGGCCTCAGTGACCAAAGGCAATATGTTTTGCTGAGATCAATATTCCACCTTTTGCCTTCTGGAAGCTGCTCTTAGGAAGGTTTCCTCAAAGGACTGAGATATAGGAAGACTGGTGTAACTCTGAAGTCAGGAGCTAGAAAGGACGGATCCAGTTTTAGGACTGAAGTCCTAGAACTAAGAGATCTTTGTGTCATTGCAGTCGATCAGCATTTATCAAAAAAAGAAAAGAAAAAAAAGTTTATCTTGGGTACATTAGAACTGGAAAATGCAACCTTCCAACTGTGGCTGTGCCCGTCCAGGGAAACACCTCCCTGTACAGCCCCCAGAACAGATGCAAAACAGCACTTGCATAGTTGGCAGGAATATAATGCCTACAGCTTATTTGTTATTTCAGCTTTATGCAGCATAATGAATTATGTCAACGTTACAAAGTTCTATGCTTTTTTTTTTTTTTTTTTTTCCCACTCAGAGAAACATTGCTTTCATTTTTCTGCAGAGGTTAAGCAAAATTTGGACTAAGAATGATCCTTAACAGATAGAAACTGACCTTGCACTTATAGCAATTAAACTCTTCTGTGGATTGGGTCCCCACAGGGTCCATCAAGATTAAATTCTTTCTTTATCATTAGTGTTCTTTCTTATTATAGCAGTGTGCGCAGTAGACCTGATACAGCATTGAATTCTGAAGGCTTGATAACATTAGCAGAATTGGAGTCTGGTGGTTAATGACTTCTAAATCTCCTGCAATATTAATTCCTTTTCCCCTACTTGATTCCCTTTTACACATTTGTTTTAGCTTCTTAAGCTATTGTTTTAACTGCTTTCCTTCTTTTAATCAGGATTTAGTGAAGAATGCTTGCCCTTTCTTACTAATATGTGAGATGTGCCCAGAATGTGTAAGACCTGGTAACAAATCTACAAATATTACTTTGTCGATAAAGAGACTATTGGGTACATACATGATGTTCAAATAATTGATAATATAACTTCATGAAGGGAATAATAAAACACCAACAGGCAAGATCATTTCTATTCCTAGTTAACTGTTGTAGAATGATAAAATAATTTTGGTTGGAAGGGACATTGGGAGGTTCTAGCCCAACCTCTTATTTGTAGCAGGGTTGATCCTTAATTCAGACCAGGTTGCTCAGGGCTATGTCTAGTTGGATCTTGAAAACATCCAAGGATGGAAATGACGCAAGCCCTCTGGGCAGCCTGTTCTAATCCTGGGCTACCCTGCTGCAGAAAATACTCCTTCTTATCTCTAGTCTGATCCTCTCCTGTTTCAATTTTGTATTGCTGCCTTTTAACCTCCCACTGTGCACTGCTGTGAAGAGCCCGTCTGCAGCTCCTTCATCCCCTCCCAGTGGTGCTGGGGAAGCTGTTGGGTGCCCCTGAAGCCATCTTTTTTCCCAGATGAAACAGTCACAGTCCAGTAGGATTTTTTCTGGGCCCCAGTACCATCCCCTGAATCCGCTTCAGTTTGTCCATTTATTTTCCTATACTTGAGGGTCAAAACTGAATGCAATATTCAGATGTGGTTTAGTGAATGCACAGCAGAAGAGGATGATCCCTCCCTTTGATGTCATGGCTCTGCCTCTATTCATAAAGCCTGTTGTAATTTGCAGCCGAGTAATTTGTAATTTGCTGAGTCCGCATTATTGTATTACAGCCAAAGCTCCAAAATATTAGTGTAAAAAAATCCCCCAGAAACTATAGTTGTATAATTATGAAGATGCACTGTAACAATGTGTACGGCCACTACTTTATATTATAAGCTGTAAAGAATAGAATAAAAATTTAAATAAATTCTGAGGCAGAGTTAGCATTGCTCTTACATCTGTCTACAGGTAGGAGGAATATAGCCAATGCCCTCTTTACACAGAAACCAGATATAATGATATTTTTAAAAGATCACATAAAAATTGAAGCCAAAAACTCTGAATATTTAGGATCTAGCATTTATTCTCATGAAATTTCTATTACTTAAGAAGTTTACAAATGTATTCACATAACCAACACAGTATTCAAATTACATCACAGAGATAATACTAATATTTAGTATATTATTCCCAATTCTGATAGCTGAAAGATGCTGTTTCCCAAGCACGCTTTGAACAATGTTTCACCATTTTGTAAAATGTTTCACCTCATCATGGGTCCCAATGTTTTCTCTTCTGAAGACATGAAAACATTACTTTATATCAGATATATTGTAATATTCTATTTACTGACATTTACAATGCTGGATAATGTTTTAAATTGGCACATAATCTTTAAAACTCATGCAGGAGCTTCCTAAAGACAGACTGCATCAGTTCTATTTTTCTATCCCTTGTATTTGATTAAGTCAAGCAACTTTCCTTAAAATTTTATAGATTCATCATTGTGGAACAGAATGCTTTATCTTGAAGAACTTCCATTAATTGTCCCTGTGGATTTTCCTGAAAGTGATACTGAAATGTAAGAAAGCTGGTGTTGTAAACATCCTGAAATGGTGATGTATGTGAGTGAAAGAATTCTCATTAAATAGTGGACAGACTGTGCATTTCAGTACTATCAGAGGACACACATGACTTTATTAAGTACAAGGGTAAGAAGTACCTCAAACATTAGACTGAATACTCATGTTGTAAAAGTATTTGAAGTATAAATAGACAAGCTATCAGCATTGAAGATTGACATGCTTTATTGCTTTACTATATAGTGCTGTTTCTCCTACATAGTTCTATCACCCATAACATTTTTATTTATACTTCAAATCATCTGTATCTACTATAAAGCTACTCTGAGCCACATATGTGAAAATATTCTCAGTGTCTATTTTTTTTAGGTTTATGAACTCTGTGTGTGGAGAAAATTCTGTGGGGAAGGGTTATTTTCAGGAAATCATCTAGCTGTTTGAAAGATGAAAGTGTGCTGAGCCTTGGGACAATAGGACATAGAAAAATGTGATTCCATCAAAAAGCTATTGAAGAAAAGGTTAGTTATTATGTTGCTGGTTGTTTAACAATCCCTTTGATTCAGCACATTGCCGTGCTGGCACAAGAGTCTGTCCATGCAGATTATATTTCAGGAGTCCCAAAAAAAATGTTAGAAAGCTTTACAAAGTCCATTTCTATCATCTTAATTTCAGCAAAATGCACACTGAAATTGACGGGAGGATATGGATCTAAGAATTTAGTGGTTTTATCATTATTCTAATATATCCTTTTTCTTTAAAAAAAAAAGGATAATTTGGATTAATAAATGCTTGTTAATGATAGAGCCTCTTAAAGGAAAAGTAATTATGTGTTATACTGTAAAATATCATGAATTTTGGATGAAGTAGATTTATTTTCCTTCTTCATTTAAGAGTTATGACTGTTGGTAATGCAAAAAAAAAAAAAAAAACCAACCCACATTTCACCATCAACAGAGTTACAGTTCTAAACAAGTAATGGAAATTATTAACAAATGCTCTTTGCAGTATTAGAGGCAGTCTAGATAATTTTTTTTTCAGGCAGAACTAGCTGTTAATTTCTCAGCATGTTGTAAAACGTTCACAAAGTGATATACAGAATTTCACAGAATAAAGCAATGTATAAGGTCAAATCACGCTACTATTGTGGATCCACCCTCATAATTGTGAAATTTTTGCATATGCCTTCAGTTCACAAGGGCAGGGTAAATGGCATAAGTTTTTATCTTTCAGAATATAATACAGAGGTGTTGATTGATTTGGTTGTGGGTGAACAACTGTTTTGGCTAATTCTACAACCAGAAGAGTTTAATGATTTAGAAACCTGCATTATTATTTCTTTATTGATCACCTGGATTTTTTGACAATTTTCTTTATTTTAATCATTCTGTAATTTATTCAGAATTAAAGTGGGTGGAAGAATGAAAGCTCATCTGGACAGTCATAATTTCTTTTAAAATAATAAAAGAGTGAAGATATTTTCTCAGTTTTGCTTTAACCAGGCATCAGAAGACGAGATGATGGCACACTCAACAGCTAACTTACTTGCTAATATTCCAGATGTTTTAGCTTAAAAATAAAGTGTTGCGATAATATCACACCTTTAAAAAAAACCAATCATTGCAATCATCAGAAAGAATGGGTACTGTGAGAATAAATTATTCTGTGTGGGAGGCTGGAGAAAGTAAAACAAGGGACGAGACCCAACTTTATACTTCCAGCATGGCTTTCAGTACTGACTGATAGTGAAATGCCCAAGTACTCAAGGATGGAAAATTTGAAGGTGTACCACCTGTGTGGATACTTAATCTTTGGGCTACTAAATAAAAAATATGTCTTCCAAACAGTCAGCGTAGCAGACTCACAATTTTCCTTTCTGTTTTGTTAGATCCTGATATTTATCAGACATTACCAGGACCTTAACGGTCAAAATTTCTGGGAATACAGCCTCACCACGGACTCTCCTCCTTTGTTCTGAATCACCTAAGCATTTTACCATCAGCAAATTTTAGATAAATATCTTTTGGGCTAACACTTAAAATAAAATAACAAACCTATCAATTTTACTAGTAATTAGTTTTTTCTGATATGTCTAGCAGCATATATGCACAAATCTATACTCATGTACCTGCTTTTTGCAGTAGTTTAATAATCTAAAACTTCACAGCTGTTGCCTGAATTTCTTCTGTATTTTTCCCATTAATTCCTGTCAAAATATGGATATCATCAAATGAATATTGTTTAATTTCTACAGCTCATAGGAAAATACTAGCGTTTTTATTAGAAAGATTGTTAAAAAGGAATACATAGTCCCAACAATTTGGTCAGTTTTAACAGTTTATTTGACAGGTCAGATTTGCACTAGAATAAAGTCATTCTTATTTTTAGTTTTCAAGGACTTTGGATAATTTTGATTTTTATATGGCAAATAGGACTGTGCTTCCTTTCAGCATGACTGTGTGCATTTTAGCAGACAGACCTTTCTTGGTTTTACTTGCACGAGTAGTTATGAATAGCAACTTCTTTGTTTATAGCCCACTGACATCTTTGTAGCTGAAATGGGAACAGCTGGGTCAGAAACCTTCAGTAAAACCATTATGTATCAGTGGTTTGATATTTCCATGGAAGAACTTCCAAATGAGCTAATTACTCTTTTCAGGGCATCAATGAAAGTTCATGATTCTGAAATCTTTATAAGCATTTCCTTTTCTTCTCATATCTGAATATCAAGTGCTCCCTGACCTTGAAACAACCCAAGCTGCTCATTCTCCCTAGTAAGTCACTGAAAAGATTCAAAGCTGTACATGTCGAAAGGCTCTTTTTCTGTCTCTCCTGTACCACAGGAAAACAAGCCTGCTGATCAATACATTGCCTAAAAAGTCTAACAGAATTTTCACAATGCATAGATATATTTGCTTGATTTCCCAGGGTTCTGGGGCTGGACTTTTTCCCACTATGTTTCGTGGTTACTCCTTACAAGATAATCTTCTTCTGCTACCATTTATAATGCAAACTGCACACACAATAGCAGAGATAAACCATCTTTAGTTCAAATCATAGTACTCAGCACCGCTACTCTTCCTACAGAAACAGACATAGCTATATAGAATTCTTTCTATTTATATTCACTCAATACTCGTTGAATACTTGGTGAAGATGCACATTTTCGACATCTTTACACTTAGAGTACTTCCGTAACTGTAACACCTACTACCTGTACTGCACTTTAGGTAATTATGGTGGCACAGGAGAATTTGTGGGGATATTCTATAGGTCACCCCTCTCATATCTCTAGTTGATTCAGGATTATATTAGAACATAAAAACCAAAATATTCCTAATCCCTTGTATGGGCATCTTTTACATATTCCTTATAAGAGTGTATTCTCCTCTAGGAGAGTACTCTTCCATGGCATTTGGAAATGAACAAACCTATTTCACAGCAGAACCTCCCTTGTTCTTCCTTGTTCATCAGGACCTCATCTTACTATATCCCGTCTATGGAAGATAACAAAAAGCAACCACACCAAGTCAACAGAGTTGATAATGAATATCCAATTTAGAAGAAGTGAGGGAGGAGGTGAGGAAGGGAGTTAAAAATCCATTTTGCGCTTACTCCCAGCCTCCAATAAATCCAGGAGAGATGCAACTAAGATTTAGAACTCCAGATGGAAAACCTTATTTGCTTTCCTGGCTGCTCCGTATCTATAGGATTTTCTGATTTAGCAGAGATGCTCGGGGAACTTTGATGCACAAAATTAGAAAAGGTGTCTGTCCCTGCTAAGACTGTTAAAATAGACTGTAAACTAAATATTTAGGCAATGCTGAATAGATTTTTTTTACAGATTACTTCCAGTCATAAAAACAGTGAGGTAAAAATGAACCTATTTACAATTTTGCCCAAGTCTTATTTCAGTTAGATCAGAGGAAACCATATAAAAATGAGATCATGTAGGAAGTCAGCTTCAATGTTAACTGTAGAATCTGTTGTGACTCCATATCACTTAATAGGATTTGATTCACATTCATTTGCATAAAAGACTAGTCACTTGAATTCTGCTTATAACAAAATACACAGTGGTAGAAATTGGCATGTAACACTAAATTTCATTGGAGGTAAAAATCAAATAGGCTAAATTGCTCAACAACCAGTATTCTCAATGCAGAGATGGAAACAAAATCACGGTATGCATCATGTTCTTCAGGCTTACATGACAGTTTTGATTTCATTTGAAATTCTGACTGTCACCAAAAATTTCCCTTGATCTAATTCTAAAAATAAAATAAAATAATAAAAAAGTCTATTACATTTACAAAAGGAGTCATATTTTTTTTTAATGTACATGTGTCACTAAGTAAAGAATTAATCCTGCTGTCTTCAAGAACGTGTACAAACAATTCAACATTATGTTTAATGTTGACAGGAGCAGCAGGAAACTTTTCCCGTCTTTAGTGCATAGGTATTTGGAGATCAAATCTATAACCTTTAATTTATGCACAGGGACTAGCTGAATTCAAAACAGAGCAAATAATTTACATCAATAAACTTCATTTATAAAGATGTAAATGTTTCACTGAATTTAAAATCGGACAATAAAGTGCTACCACTTTCACACACAAATTTCATGCAAAATTAGGTGCTCGAGTGGCAACATGTTTACTTCTTGCATCATGCTAAAGTCTGTAAATTAAACAAAAGTAAAACTCAAAGGAGAGCAATCAATAGAAAATGCAAATATATTTCTGTCTTTAAACAAAAACCTTTATAAAAAGGGTGAGCTGCAATTCTGCTTACCAGTCTTTTTCCATGCTTCTATGAAAAACAAGCAAAAAAATCCACCTACTAGGCAAAGTAAAAAAAGTCCCTGTTTTCCTGGAAGCTTCTTTGAAAACTATACAATAAGATAAGGAAATTAAATTCTATCCTTGTTTCTGAGACACTTGCCCTCCTTCCCTCCTTTCAAAGTATTGAGCTCCATCCTAGATCCTTTTGGTCTCCATTTCTCTCTGGAGGGTCATGAACATCCACTTTACAGATAGATGAGGTAAAAAGATATCAGACCTGTGCTGACTTACTCATTTCTCCCTAGAATCTAAAGTATACATATGCCTTGTAAACACTGAAAATCTAGTTCTTCACAATAATGGACCAAAAAAATTTCAGAGAAATTTGTTTCATTTCCCTGAAGTCTACTGACATAACACTGATGAAAACAATATACGCGGGACATCAAGATCCAATTTAACATATTTTCAACAGACAGAGTATTGGCGTGTAATTTTAATGTGAACAAAAGAACTGTATTAAATGGGTGCAGTTGGTGAGGGGAGTTTTCACAGGTTTCTCTTCTGTGAATAATCAGCTTACCATATCTTGTTTCAATAGCATGATACAGGAAATGTTTTATTCTGCTAATGAGCAGGAAAGCCAGAAGATGCTATGGTTGATTTCTAGGACAATTTGAAAAATATTGATGCAGCTAGCATTGATATAACTGAAACTGTACCCTGTATTTTTTAGCTGGGCACTATCTTATAACAGTAGTTAAAATTAACATCAGATACAGCTTTCTAAGTTATAATAATTAGAATTCTGTTCCCAGGATCAAAATAAATTTCAATTTTTATGATTTGTACTGTTTTTATTAATTTTGAAATTGAAATTCTCTAGAGGTCTGGGAAATGAAGAGAATAGTAATATCTCCCAATTCAACTAACAGTTAATAAAGTCCTATGTATACTACTGCTGTCAAAAAAAAAAAAAAAAAAAAAAAAAAAAAAAAGATAATTTCAGGTAGGCCTTTTTTGGACATAAAAATGGATTTCTGTTGAGGAGAAGGTCAAGGAGTATACTAATGTTTCACAATTAAGTTGTGGGGACTTAAAATTCAAATTTTATGCACTCGTCTTCCGTAAGAATTTACCTAAAATACTTCCACTTCTACTTTCAGTTCTTGCCCCATGCATGAAGATTTTTTCCAAAGAGGTTACCCAGTATTGGATGAACAGTTTCTTAATTAAAGTTTTGTTTAGCTGCCAGCTGTCAGCTGTAGTAGTCTTTCAGGATTGATGTTGAGGTTATAGACCATGTAAGAAATAGTTATAAAACTACCTGTCTCAGAGATACCATACTCATAAAGCCTAGAATCATAGAATGCTTAAAGTTGGAAGGGACGTCTGGGGTTATCTTGTACAACCTCCCTGCTCAAGCAGTGTCATCAACACAAGTTGCAGAGGATCATGTCAGACAGCTTCTAGATATCTCCAAGGATAGAGATTCTGCAACTTTTCTGGACACCCTGTGCCAGTACTTAGTCATTCTCGTAGTGAAATTGTGTTTCCTCCTGAACACGAGCACCGTCAAGTGCTTCAGTCTGTACCCATTGCCTCTCGTCCTTCCATTGGGCGCACTCTGGGTTTTTTTAATGTTTCCAATGATGGAAACTCCACAACCTCCCTAGGCATCCTATTCAGATGGTCAGTGACCCCAAAGTAAAAAAAAAAACATTGCTTAAATTCAGATGGACTCTATTGTATTTCAGTCTATGCCCATTGTCTCTTGTCTTGTTACTGGGCTCCATTGAGAAGGTCCTGGCTCTATTTTCTTTACAACCTCCCTTTAGACATTTGCATACATTGAAGACATCACCCTAAGCTTTCCCTTCTCCAGGCTGAAAGTCCCTGCTCCCTCAGCCTTTTCCCACAAGAGAGTTTCTCCAGCTCCTAAACCATCTTTGTGGCCCTTTGTTGGACTCACTACAGTATATCCATCTCTCTCTGGTACTCTTTGGGGAGCCCAAAAGTGGACACTGTACTCCATGTGTGGCCTCACCAGCTCCAAACAGGGGAGAAGGATAACCTCCCTTGGACTCCTAGCAACGATCCACCTAATGCAGTCTAGGAAGCGCTTGGCCTTCTTTGTGGCATGGATACGTTGCTGGTTCCTCCCCCATAGCCTTCTTTGCAAAACCATTTTGCAGATGGATGACTCCCAATCTAAGCTTATTCCTTCCCAGGTGCCAGTCTCTGCACTTTCTGCACTCCATAAGGTTGCTGTTAGCCAATTTCTCCAGCCTACAGAGGTCCCTCTGGATAGCAGCACAACTCTAGTGCATCAGCCACTTGCAGCTTTGTGTCATCAGCAAACTTACTGAGGGTACATTCTGCCCTATCCTAAGGATCTTTCACAGGGATATTGAACAGGATTGGAGCCAGTATTACCCTCTGGTGTACATCACTAGTTACCAGGCTCCAAGCAGGGTTTATTCTGCATCCTGCCACTCTCTGAACTTGCCTATTCAGATGGTTTTCAATCCACCTTACTGTCCACTTCCAGACCACTTATCAAGAGCTTGTCTATGGGTCTGTCATGGAAGGGTATGACTGATGCCCTCTGCTCCTGACCCCTGGTAATACTGCAGTCCTGATTCCGTCAAGGATTCCTAAAAGAACCTGTCTTCCCCCTTAGTGTTGGGTGATAGAGAGCATGCCAAAAACCATGCTGGTCTAGGTAGACAGCATCCACTGTTCTCCCCTCATCTACTAAGCTTGTCGTTTCACCATAGAAGGATACCAGGTAGGCCAAGCATCACTCCCCCTTGTTGAATCCATACTGACCCTGGTGATTTTCTCATTGGTCAATTGCCAGAAAAAGGTTTCCAAGATTAGCTGCTCCATCAGCTTCTCCATCACCTCCACCTTTCAAGAGATGGAGGTGAGACCTGACAGGCCTGTAGTTACCTGGGTTGTCCTTGCTGCTTTTTTTGAAGACAGTAGTGACGTTTGTTTTCCTACAATCCTCAGGCTGGGTGACTCCTAGTCACCATGATATTTTGAAGATAATCATTAGTGGCTTAGCAATGACATCAGGCATCTCCATGGGCACAACACATCAAGGCTTGTGTAGTCAGGCATGTCCAGGTTGTGTAAATATTCCCTAGCCTGATTCTCTTCCACACATTCCCTACTCCAGATGTTGCCCCTGGTTTCATAAATCTGGGATTTGTGAAGATCAATCTTATGAGTAAAGATAGAAATAAATCAAGGCATTCTGCATCTCAGCCTATTCCATGTCCACCAAGGTCCCCACCTCATTCAGCAGTGGGACTATATTTTTCCTGATCATCCTTTTGCTGCTGATGTACTGAAAGTCCTTCTTGTTGCCATTGACATCCCTTACCAGCTCCTGTTCCTGGGGTTTGATTTTTTTACCTTCACCTCTGCATGCTTGGGCAGTGTCTCTGTATTCCTCCCAGGCTACCTGCCCCTGTTCCCATCTTTCATATACTTCCTCTTTATGTCTGAGTTTTTTCCAAGAACATTTTGTTCTTCCATGCAGATCCCCTGACATTTTTTGCCTCAATTCCTGCTGCTTGGGATGGACTGCTCCTGAGCTTGTAGGACATAAGACTTGAACCTAAACATTTTTCCATTGGGTTTTCTTCCAACCAAGGCTTTATCCAATGGGATTATTTCTAGTAGAGCCTTGAAGAGGCCAATATCTGCTTGAAGTCCGGGGCTGTATTCTTGATTTTTGCCCTAGTCCTTCCTCTCAGGATCCTGAACTCCACCATCTCGTGGTAAGGGCAACCAAAGCTGCCTTTGGCTTTCACATTCCCGAAAATCCCTTCCTTGCGTATGAGTATGAGGTCCAGAAGAGTACCTCTCCATTTAGGTTCCTTTGCCACATGGGTCAGAAAGTTGTCACTGAAGCTCCCCAGAAATGTACTAGATTGTTTATGCCCTACTGTGCGGTTTCAGCAGATATCAGCATGGCTGGAATCCCCTATGAGTACCAGGACATTCAAACATTAGGATCATTCCAGTAGGAGGCCTCATCTACTTGTTCTTCATGACCAGGTGGTCTATAGGAAACACCTACTATTATGTCACCCATAGTGGTCTGTTCTTTAATCCTTACCCAGAAAATTCGGTTGATCATCCATCCCCAGGTAGAGGTCCATATTTCAGCTGCTCTCTCACATAAAGGGCAACTCTACCTTTCTGCTCTGTCCTTACCAAAAAGCTTTTATCCCTCCATTGCATCACTCCAATCAAGTAATCCACTCCACTGCATCATCATGTTTCCAGCAAGATCGAAGATTTGTCACTATACCTAGATCACTTATTTCCTGTGTTTCTTCCCCGTGCTGCATGCATTGGTGTATGAGTATTTCAAAGGCACCTCAGCATGCTGATTTTCCAGATAGCGCATAGGGAGAAAAAAATACATTGTGAGATTTCATACAGTGTTTTAAAAATGAGTTATCACATACACAATTTTTCAGACAATTTCCCCAAACTTCTTTTCATAGAATCATAGAATCATAGAATGGTCAGAGTTGGAAGGGACCTTAAAGATCATCAAGTTCCAACACCCCTGCCATGGGCAGGGACACGTCTCACTAGAGCAGGTTGCTCAAAGCCCCATCCAACCTGGCCTTAAACACTTCCAGGGATGGGGCATCCACAACTTCCCTGGGCAACCTGTTCCAGTGCCTCACCACCCTCACAGCAAAGAACTTCTTCCTAATGTCTAATCTATATCTCCCCTCTTCCAATTTAAAACCATTACCCCTCGTCCTGTCACTAGACTTCCTGACAAAGAGTCCCTCTCCAGCTCTCCTCTAGGCTCCCTTCAGATACTGAAAGGCTGCTATCAGGTCTCCCCGGAGCCTTCTCCAGGCTGAACAGTCCCAGCTCTCTCAGCCTATCCTCATAGGAGAGATGCTCCATCCCTCTAATGATCTTGGTGGCCCTGCGCTGGACCTGTTCCAACAGTTCAATGTCCTTTCTATGTTGAGGACTCCAGAACTGGACACAGTACTCCAGGTGGGGTCTCTTTTGAAATAAGCAGATTATTTTTTTTACATAAATCATATGAACTGATTATCATTATTTACAAATCACTTCAAAATTTCTCATCGTATCCATATTTTAGTTTCAGAAAGAAAAGGAATTCTATATGTGAACCAAAAAGAGCTACATTTTTCCAACAGAGTTCAGATGTTTACTGACCTATGTCCTGTACTGGAAGTTCCAATTTATGTTCCAATAGATTAATTTCTTTGTTACTAATTTCTATTAAATATTGATTCCAACTTTAATCTTTTATTACCATGAGTCAGACAACAATGTTATTTGTCTAATAAACATTATATTCCTAATAACTTTTGTCTCAAAAAGGTTTTCTGTGGAAAACGTATTATTTACACCTCATTTACGTCAGCACTGAAGGTTAAGCTCTGGATAAATGCTACAAATAACTTATAATCTTTACATGAGCACAACTTCCACTTACTCCAGAAGAGTCTTGCTTATAGAGTGATGGTCAAAGACTTACAGACAGCAGAAGGAAAAATTTCTGTCTGCTTGTATCTTGGAAGTAATAACTCAACTGCCAGTGATTCTTGGAGTTCTTGCAAAGAAAGTTGTGAGTGGGTGCTGGAAGTAGTAAGACACTTCTGTCTCATATTGTGAGTGCTTAACTGGAGGCATAGCTGAAGAGAGAGAAAACTTAACTTTAATATGTTTTTTCAAATATGAAAATTTCTATGAAACAGTAACAGAAAAAATAGTTTTTCATAGTAGTTGGTTTTACACCATCCCTGGAGGTATTCAAGAGAGGAGTTGACATGGTGCTCGGGGATATGGATTAGTGTTGGATGTATTTTGTGTGGTGTGTTGGGTTTGCTAGTGTTGTGTTGTGTGGTGGTTTGTGGGGCTTTTTTTTGTTGTTGTTTTTTTTGGTGTTTTTTTTTTTGTGTAGTTTTTTTTGTTTGTTTGTCTGTGGGGTTTTTTTGTTTGTTTGTTTTGGTTTTGGTTTGGGTTTTTTTGTTTCCCCCCCCATTGGTTGGACTAGATGATCTCAAAAGGTCCCTTCCAACCTAGCTGATTCTGTGATTCTGTGATTCTGTGATTGTCTCGCTCTACTCAGCACTTATTAGAGTGTGTGCCTAGAGTACTATGTTCTATTCTGCTCCCCACTGTTCAAGAAAGACACAGACTAGAGGAGGTCCAAAGGAGGGTGACAGAAATGGTCAAAAGTATGTAGAATCTGCCTTTTAGGAAAGACTGAAGGATGTAGATCTTTCCTCTCCGGGGAAGAGAAGGCTCAGAGGCAACATCATCACAGTACTCCGATACTTAAAGGGCAGCTACAAAAGGGACAAAGGCTCGTTCTTTGCAAGGAGTTATGTGGAAAGGGAAACAAGTACAAGTTGCACAGAGAAAAGGTTCATTCAACAAAGTTAACACATTTTTTACAAGGAGAACAGTCAGTCACTGGAACAAGCTCTATAGTGTTGTGGTAGAGTCCCCATCAATGGTGGTTTTCAAGATGTGATTGAATAGGATGCTAGAAAATAACTGTGACTAGTTCTGCGCCCAACAGTTCAAGAAAGACAGGGAACTGCTAGAAAGAATCCAGTGGAGGGATGTGAAGATGATTAAGGTAATGGAGCAANGAGACGATCTTTTGAGGTCCCTTCTAACCTGGGCTGTTTTTTGACTCTGTGAATTTCTTAAAAATCAGACTTAAGTAAAATCTAACATCTAATAGGTGGTGATGATATTTATCACTTGTTAGGGAACAAAAAAAAAAAAAAAAAAAAGGAAAAGAAAAAAAGAATATATTTATTAAGTTTAAGTTACCATTTGCAAATAGTTTGCTTTATAACATATGACATACTCCAGTCTAAGTGGAATATAAAATAAGCCAAAACAATTTAATTGGTTACCTGCAGAGAAGTTATATATGTGTAGATTAGTTGTACTGTATAACTGACTCAGTGCATTACAACTTTCAATCTAATAAAGACTACACTTAGGTGTAGTGTTAATCAAACATGCCGAGTGTGCACATCCTCACATGGAGTTCAAGTTAATGATTCCTCTAGGACTCAGAATCCTACGGACATAAAGACATCTAAATAGATTTGAAAAGGTGGAAAGAATATGACAGACCTGTCACTGAACTGAGCTGATAATTCCTGAGCTGACTCCTGTACCATATTCCACGTGTTTGTCATAATGCCAAAATTCTCTTCTCCCCTCTGTTTTGTTTTTTTTCTTCCCATTATTTAGGGAACCAGATCCAGCTTGACTTCAGTCAAGGGAGTTTACAATATTTCATACTAAATCAGAAACAAATAAACTCATTCAGAGAAAATCTGACTTTTTTTCTTTTATGATAGGGTAAATGTCCCAAGGTACAGATGCCTCAATCTAATTTTCAGTTACTGATATTAGTCATTCTTGTCACGTTATAAGAGATACCTATAATGATGTTTGATTTATATAAAACAAGAGTTTGTATAACTGATTTCTCAACAGGAACTGCAGTGAAAATTAAAATAACGCGTTTACAACAGCAGACTGTTGCAATGACAGTAAGCTAATTTCCAAGGCTTGAAAATTTAAAAAATGTTTTGACAACTACATTGAAAGCTTTCAAACCAGTTCCACTCCATAACAAGCATCACAATTTTTATTAGGTATTCATAATCATGGATTTCTTCATGTGAAGGGGTATTAGTAATCCTGGTTTAGTTTTCAATACAAAGAACAGTTGGGTTTTTAAAATGCTATGCTTTATTTCTATATTCACTTCAGTGCTAAGCAGAGTGAAGAGCTTATTTCAAACACTCCCATACTAAATAACTGGTAGGACTAGTAACATTTCTGAGCAAATTGGTACATAGTTTATTTGCTGTGTACCCAAGCATCCACATACCTTATACAATCTAAGATACTAAAATTTTCATCAGGAACATAGTCCAGCTGATTTCAAGGCCTATGCCAAACACTTAAGGCTGATCTTAAGTTTAGATATGCTCATGATCCCTGCTATTAAGTTTTGCAGCTCATGTCCTTGCAACAATCTAGAACATCACTGAGTAGTCAGCCCACATTTCAGGCATTAAATCAGCCTCATTCCTGCAGTACCTGCTCTTAAGACAACCTTTACCTGCATATATTTGCAACTCCTTAAAATGAGAATAAAAAAATTCTGGTCCATCTTCAGTTACCAGCTATCCTCCCAAATTTTTTGGTTTTCAATTTAATAAAATTGATTGGAGGTTTCTCATTCTTATTTGTATACTGAAATCAAAGCACACCTCAGACATAACTGTAATTCATATATAAATAAAGGATGTAGTTGACAGCAGATTAGATTATTTTCTGATGTTTAGCTACAGGTGCTATGCAATTTGACTGCTAAGATGTATATTTTAATGAATTTTTTTTTTAAACAGGATATACTTTAGTTTATTGATGACACATACAATGATGGCACTCAGTGTAGGAATTATGATTTGGTCCTATATAATGGGAACAGAATCAATAGAATCTGGCTAGAATGAGATCATGTTTTCCCACTAATAGATGTCTAAGTAAGTGCTTACATACAAAAGTGAAAATCGTGAGAAGGTTTTATCTGAAATTCTTATTGGCACCCTTTCCAGTCATTTATGACAAATTGTGTGCCTGTCTAAATTACACCTTCATATGAAATGATGCAAAGCTGTAGAGCAACATAAGCCATTTTTAAATGTACTCCTTGAAGTCTTTACATACCTCACAGCTACTCATTGTGAGAAAATTTCCAAAGGATTTAGAAAATTGAGTTATCTTCCCCAATTTATAGGGCTACTTTACTATAAGAAAAATGATATTCATCGAAAACTTGCAATATGTCAATATATGCTGCAGCCTGGGGTTAAATTTGATGAGATTTGTCAGAGGAAAATAAAAACAAATTGTTGACAAAAATAAAGCTCATAAAACATTTGTACTGATAGGTGAGGAAGGGGTCAATGTATAAAACTTGAAGAATTTAGTAATAAGTACAGTATAAGGTTTATTATCATCAGCATTAAAGTTGTATTGTGTGGTGGTGTGGGGGGCTTTTTTGTTGTTGTTTTTTGGTGTGGTGGTTTTTTTTTGTTTGGTTGGTTTTTAATTCCCCCCCCATTGGTTGGACTAGATGATCTCAAAAGGTCCCTTCCAACCTAGGTGATTCTGTGATTCTGTGATTCTGTGAAAGTTGAATTTCAGAAAGAAAAAAAAAAAAAAAAGGAGAGGAGTCAATATTCTGGTAGGTCTTGCTGAAGAGTTGATTGAAGTAGAATATGTATGAACAGCTACTTTTTTAATGAATGGAACACTAAGGAAGAGAAAGTGTAAAAATCAATCTACCCACCTACCAAACATAGCTATCACTGAACAGAGCTATTAGTGACTTGACTTAAAGAAAGCAAATAGCTCAAGACAGAATGGAAGTCTTTTCATGCAGTTCCATTTCATGTTATGCAACGTGCTGAAACATAAATGAGGATGATAAAATTGCATTCATTTAGAATGAGAGATTTAGAATAGAATAGAATAGAATAGAATAGAATAGAATAGAATAGAATAGAATAGAATAGAATAGAATAGAATAGAATAGAATAGAATAGAATAGAAGGGATCTACACTGATTGTCTAGTCCAATGACCAATTCAGGGCTGACCAAAAGTAAAAGCAAATCAAGGGCAATGTCCAAATGCTTCCAAAACACTGGCAGGCATTGACCGTATATCCAGGAAGCCTGTTCCAGTGAGTGACCACCCTCTTGGCAAAGAAGTGTTTCCCAATGTCTGAACTTCCCTTGATGCAGCTTTGAACCACTCTCATGTGTTCTATCACTAAATACCAAGGAGAAGAGATCAGCACCTACCTCTCCACATCTGCTCCTCAGGAAACTGGAGAGATCAATGAGGTTGCTTCTCATTGACAAATGACACAAACACAGAGCAGTCAATGTAAAATGCATGAAAGTTGCTGTACATGATTTTGTTGTGTTCCATAATTTTTTACTCCATAAAGTCTTTGGGATGGTTTATTTCAAAGAGTTCAAAAGTCAAATAACTTGAACCAGATGATCCTAGTCACTGGTTTGCTGAAAATATTTCTTCAAACTCAGTATTCCATATCTTTTTCAGACTTACATTCAGAAATGAACATTTTAAGTAAAGTGCTACTCTTAAATGTCTGTTTCCAGTACCATAAGTGAGAAGTGAAAGTACCAAAAGCATTCCCCAGTAGAACTGTTCGATGAAATTGCTAACTTTCTGGTCATATGGACAGGAAGAATTTGATAATTACTTTGAAAAGAAAAAAAGCCCCATGCTTCATAATATCGTAAACAAAATTCCTTTCCTGACTAAGCCAGAGTGAATGACTGACATCCAATCACGTCACCAGGCAGAGTGAGATTCTGCATTTAGATGTCCTGTTTTGCTAATCACTAGGCTTTATTAGAGAGTTTACCTCAATTACCATTCGTTTTCCCACCCAATTTACTTTAGTCTCAACAGAATTAAATTTTAAAATATTCTAGATGGATTTATTGGGTAATATTACTTTGTTAAGGAATACAAGAGTTAGCCTCATTTTCTCCACAATCTCTTCTCCCAAAAATGCCCAAAGAGTTTTGCTTATGTGGCAAAAGTCCTAAAACCTCAAGCTTTTCCATGATGATGGAAACTCATGCTCCAGAGAGCTCTTTTTATAGGATACAGAAACCGTAAAATTAGACCCATAAAATATACATTTAAAGCAGAAAATATGATCCTTTTAAGAATACATCTTAATTATGATAAAAACACCACATGTTTTGAAGACCCTTATAGCTGATCTAACCTTTAAAAAACAGCACTGATTTATCTCTCCACCATCACATTTTAATAATGAATCACTCTGATAAATGTGCATCTTTTTTAAAAGACACACAAAGGGCTGTGCTGTGCTTACCTTACATGACTACCAACATTGATTTAATGACATTACTTACAGAAATAAAATTAATAGGACTGCAGTTTCTTTATATAAATGCTGAGTATTTATTTTTTAGAACTAGAACTGGCTTAAGATTCCCTATAATGATGGGAAATGTATATATATTCTAAGAAACAGTACTGACCTACTCTCTGCACTTTTCTCAAGCTATTTTCAGCACATTTACATTTTATAAGAAGGAAACACTTCTCTACATTTCTTTATGAAAAATAGGGGCTGACTTTGGTTTCTGTCTGTCTAGAAGCATGCTTCACTGAATAAAACTTCAAAGTCTCATCATTCACAGCCTGTCTTTTGGCTTGTGGCAAGGACATGGTTTCAGTCAAACTCTTAAACCACCAGTGCTTGGGCGGGA
>VXBW01001980.1:112723-122879 GCA_013400375.1 Thinocorus orbignyianus | reverse complement strand
GGGGGGGGGCGCTTATTTTTAGAGCAGTATCAAGAACATACAGTTTAAAAAACAAGATTAGAAGCAGATCATTCCCTTGCAAAGCTCAGAAATACCCACACAGACCTTACATGCAAATATGTATCACTTATGTGCAAGTCCATAATACGCAGAACCTGCAAGCTCAAGTTTCTGAACTAAGTTCTAACCTTTTTAGATTGCAGTGTGAATGAACTGAAATATAGTCTAATTACTGTAGTCAGAGAAGTCCAAATGAGGTCAAAGATATCCCCCACACAGAGGAACAGAAGAGGCTATTAGAAGTATCACAGGAGCAGGTAATTAATTAACACTGCTTAAAATTGCATTGATATAGTGAAGAAGAANAAGAAAATGAACTTTGCAAAAGAAAGTCACTGTGTTATATTATTTACATCTGAAAGAATGCTTAAGATTCTTTTTCAATCTTGATGAATCAAAACATAATGTAAACAAAGGTAATAATTTTATTAATTAATTTTTGATAATTTTATTATGAATTTTAAAAGTCATTCTTAATCATTTATTTCCAAAGTCAAGAGTGATTTTCAGAATCTTATAGGGCTTGTTCATAGCACATTCTACTCTTATTTACCTATAAACTTATTTACCCTAAACTCACATAGACTGGATAAAATATTTGCTAATTGTCAGAATTCCTGATAGGCTTCTGTATAGTGAGAGCCTTGTATTCTGGGGTAATGATACAAAATCTGAGAGAATGGATGGCTGAGTGACCATTTTCCTGGTAAAAATCTTTTAATATCTCAAACCCAGATCATCAGTACAATAAATCAGTGATTCCTTGACAGGACTATTGGATGCAGGAAAAAGGAAACACTTAGAGATACTAAATTTATTGTGCCCAATTTACACAATGTTTTTAGAAGCAAAGGAACTAAAATCAGTATTTAAAAGAATTTTTTTTTTTTTTTTTTTAAATAAACATTGATCAAGAGCTGTAGAGGGTCTGCAGTTACTGATGTTCTTTCTTCCTCCTATTACAAGACAGCAGATTAGCTGAAATAATTCTGCTTGTCTCTACAAGCAAAGGATGAATTTGTTCTAAATCAAGGAATAATACAAGATGAAGTGGTCTAGATAATTATGAAATCTAATATTCATATAGATTATACAATTCTGAGATAAAAGGTGCACACACTTGCTTTCTCTCAACAAGGAAAGAAGAAATCTGTAGATTTTTTGAAGACGAAAGCGGATTCATGAAGATGCAGACAGATCAAAAGGAAAAAGATAAGATAGATATTTCAAGAATACTTGACCTACTGTCAAAATAAAGACAGGAATGAAAATAAGCTTATGGAATATGTTAGAAAAGCAATAAAAAATTAAGATTAAGTGTTATTAAGAAAAGTACAGACTGTTACTAGAAAAAAGAAAGATAAGATATTGCAATCTACTTTTAAACTCAAAAAGCAGAGAAAAGGTGATGGGCAATTTTTCCTTATACTGCAGCCCAGTTTGAAATGTCTGTGGGATAAAATCCTTTTACAGAGACCTCCTGCTTATTCAGAATTTTCAGTCTGGTGGGGTTTTTTTATTTATTCTTAGTTTTTAGATTTTCTTTATCCAATAAATCTCTTTCAAAATATCATGTTTTTAAAAAATATATCTTTGTATTTAGAAACATCTCCCTTTGTCATACTTGTTGCAACTGTGTCAGTCTATTTTTCTCCGAAATTACTATAACTAGTCATATTGTACTGTTTTCAGAATGTGTGATGTTCTGCCACTCGCAGCTAGGGAATGACAGTAACATGCTTCCTTTGTTAAAATTAAAAAGAAAATCTTGACAGGTTGGTATTGGAAAACTAAGTCTTGTTTGAGCTATCTTTCATACCAGAAATAACGCTGGAAAACACTATGGTGGGCTTTTTGAAACATTTCCAAGTAATTGCTAGCCTAAATACTGAAAAAAAGATTTGTTTCTTTGGTTTGGGGTTGGCTTTTTCTTTTTTTTAATTTATTTTATTTTGTAGTTGTTGGGGTTTTTTTCATTATATCCCATTTCTGCTCCCTCAGAGTTGTGAAGAGAGGCTATAATTTGACAGCAAATAACCTGCCAAGAGCTACATTTTTCAGTGAATAGTTCCATGTGAAAATACATGTCACATTCATGTCTTCCATACCTGGCCGCGAGTACAACAGAAGCAAAAGGCTGTCAGTAACTGGGAGGAAGGCTGGTAAAGTAAATCTGATCTATCTGAACCTGGAGCGACAAAAGATCTGTTAAACATCCCCCAGGAGGCATGTCTTTGAGCAGCTTCACAGCAGATAGAAAAGGCTGAACTTGGAATAACCATAAGAAACAGCCAGCTAAAATCAGCTCCATAGCAGCTATTAGGTAACTTCTCTCCATCAGTGCTATTTACATGATAATCTGGAGGTGTAGAGAAACTATTCTGAGAAATAAAGGAGGAGGAGGAAAACAAATATCTGTTCCATTTTTGAACCAGAATTGAAGAATAATGGGGACAAAAATTCCACCAGATGCTACAAAATTAAGCTCAAATTAATATACAAAAATATGGTACTGTACTAGGAACTATTAAAATACGTCAGCAGTCCAATGCTAATCTAATATATACAAGAGTAATTGGTCTCCACCTAGCTCACATGAATTATCCTATTGATTTCAGTAGAACTACTTACATGAATAAGCCACTTATAATTTTGCTCTAACTGAGCATCTACATATAATTCCTCTTGAGTTTCATAGTATTTTCTGAAGGTCTTACAAATTTGTCTACAGTTACTCTTTTCCAATATTATCTCAAGGTCTATATTCTCTACCTTCTATCTGTATCTTTTTCCTTACATTATGTTAATGATCTCTGATAAAAGGATAACCATTCCCTGAATAAAGTATGCATTAAAAGAAAGACAGTAAAGTAATTAATATAGAATAGCTAAAAATGTTATCTTACTCTTTAGGATAACACTTTTGTTGTTAAACACATCCGTTCTATGTCCTACCATACCATTATGACTCAGCTTACAGTACATGAAATCTTGTTGTTATTTTACTCTTACTGATATTGTTGCTTTCCTCCTCTTGATTTTAACACTGCTAAGGCTACAAAGATGATTAGGGGACTAGAACATCTCACTCATGAGGAAAAGCTGAGGGACTTGGGTCTCTTTAGCCTGGAGAAGACTGAGGGGAGATCTGATCAAGGCTTATAAATACTTTGAGGATGAGTGTCAGAAGGATGGGATCAACCTTTTTTCAGTGCTGCCCAGTGACAGGACAAGAGGTAACAGGCTCAAACTTGAACAAAGGAAGTTCCATCTAAATAAGAGGAGGAACTGAGGGTGGGAGACCACCAGAAATGGCTGCCCGGAGAGGTGGTGGAGTCTGTCTCTGGAGACTTTGAAAACCTGTCTGGACATGCCCCTGTGTGATCTACTTTAGACCTGCTCAGTCAGAAGGGTTGTACTAAGTGATCTCCAAAGTTTCCTTCCAACCCCATACTATTCTGTGATTCTGTGATTCTGCCAGAATAAAAATTATATTTTTTATTTTAAAATATTAATATAGTACCTTATTTTAAACGTGTTCTTTCTTCGATGTCCACATGACTTTCCCCCAGATTTTTAAAAATGCCAAGTAAAGCATGTAGTACAGGGACTTCCATGCTGTGCTACATTATATTTGGAGCTATACCAAATTATTTTATCAGAAATAATATCACTACAACTACCAAAGGAGCAATGATTAGCCGTGTAGTGTGAAGTGTTACCAACTTTTCATTCAATATTATAAAATTGTCTTGTTACGTCTGCAATGTAAGATTTATGTTATTACGTTCTTGGACTAGATTAACAGCACTGCCACTGTAAAGAGGCTAGTGTGCATATTTTGCACAGCACTTAACAGGGAAGCAAGAAGGCCACTGCAGTTCTCTAATTTTTAAAGTTAGGACATCTCTGGACTTGTTTGTAGACTTATTAGCCACTGTTCATAGAAAAGCAGAAAATCACGTGGAGGAAAAGATGTGCTTGGTGAAAAAGGTGAGGAACTTCTTCACAAGCCAAGCCTCTATTGTTATGTGAAGACTTCGCTTGACACACAAACTGCCACGATCCTACAGTGTCATTAATTTTATTCAGAGACTATTACACAGCATTAAATTATATTAACATGATTGCAAGTTTAAAGCCTGAATTATTATAAAAACGTTATTAAGACTATATTGCCTTATTTTTCTTTCTTATTTTGTGCAAGGGGAGGCATTCACTTCTAGGCATAAGGAATGATTTATTGGCAGCCAGAACTTCACGGCAGAAACTTCTTCTTTTGCAATTTTTGTCCGAAAAGAACAGAAAAAGCATTGAAAACAAAGTGCTGCATAGGCCTGTATTTTAGAAAGAAAATCAGGAAAACATTAAGCAAAAGTTTTACATGAGATATGCTTTATAAACAAATAAATAGAAAGCAAACAGTCATATTTGCTTTTAGAAATCAAAGCCTTTTTGCTGTCATTATTCTTTCTCCTGTCACATAGCCCAAGACAGCCTCTTTCACTTCGTTGTGATTTATCCTTCCTACCAGTTTCGCTTTTCTCCATGCTGCAAATTCTCCAAAGAAAATTAACAGATCACCACCAGTACTGCGATTAATTACAGGGAATAATATTTTTAATATTGCATATTTCACAGAACACTTAAAAAAATAAAGATAATAAAGTTTTAACTGCTGCTTTAAAAATAGAACCATAGTATGAGCCCCGTAATACCTAAAATTTTGCCTGTGGAGGCATTACTCTCCTTTAAAAGGCTTCTTCATTCCTGGGATTAGTTATCTATATAGATACATAAAAATTCTATCAACATATAGAGCAAAATGTGAACACTTTATAACTCAGTGGAGACTTCAGAAGGTAACTGAAAGCACTTTAATTCCCAAACAGCCTCTATCCATTAACTACAAAAGAAGCCTGGATTTACGATCTGGCTGGCTAAATTATCACCAGGAGAAGCAATAACCTGTTCCCACTTCGTTTTAAATACACTTGCTTGTATGACTGTGGGGTGAATCCACCTGGAGAGCCAATCCAGCCACCAAACTAAAACCATTTTAAACAACAACAAACAAAACAAAAAGAAAGAGTCCTTTGGTGACAACTGATAATGTCTCGTCTAGCTGTCTGTCTGCTGGCAGGGTTAAATATCTGCATTAGAGATCACATGCTTTCTAGAGCACCCTAATTCAAAGAGACTTGAACTGATTGGGAGATCACCTCAAAAAGTGGTTCTGTGATCAGAACAAAAATGCTAACGTAGATCTTAATTTATTTTATCTATTATTGATCTGCTCATCTGTATTCATCAAAAACCTATAAACTACTGCTGTTAATACTAATTTCTAACTGCTAGTTACTTAGTAGCGTTACTAAATAGTGATGAAGCACCATCACTGTTGTCCTGGTTTGAGGTAAAATGAACAAATTTTCTGTTTTACAATTTTACTTTTTTGGCTGGGCTTCTTATAACCAACTAAACTCTGAAATTAACAGCACATAGTTCAGAAAACTGTTCACTCAAACAGTTTAAGACCTGATTATACCAAGGGATAGTATGCGGAGGGGCCCTTGCTTATTCTTTTTGCTATAATAACCAAGGTCAGGTAATTTCATTATTTACCCTGCTGGAGGGTCAGAAGCGGAAAAGCATAAAGGGGCAACAACTGTAGGGAGGAGTGGACAGGACAGGTGACCCAAAACTGACCAACTTGGGTATTCCACCCCATCCACATCATGCTCAGTGTAGCTGAGGAATCAAAGAGTCAATTCTCTTTCTTTGATGGCTGATGACTAAGGAGGACCCTGTCTGTTTGCCTGCCTTTGACCCCAATCCAATTTTTCCTGACTCCAGATCTGGAATCTAGTTCCTGTCGATCACCAAGTCCAGTCTGGGACTTTTCCTGATGCCTGCTGGTGATGTGATCATCACTCTGGGAGCTTGATATTGTTTTGTATATATTGTATCTATTTCATTATGTTCTTCTTACTTTAATTTTAGCATTAATACTCCATTAAAGTCATTTAGTTCATTCTAAACTCATGAATCTCCTTATCTCTTCCTCTCTTTTCCTTTTGCTGGGAGGAAGAGCCATCTGTCAGTCTAGTTTTGGTAACTTTCGCTGAAATCACAACAGCTATGTAAACATTGTAAAGATTGAATAAATTCTGGACATGGCCACTCAATACATTCAGTCTCAAAATAGTATAATACAGACGTATTTTTCAAATATTTAAAAATTGAAGGCCTAAAAGGAACAGAAAGGTAAATTAAAGCATCCTTTTTCTAATTAAAGAATCACGGTAGCATGTCCATAAGGATTTTTGTGTTTTACTGTAAGTTTTTCTGTTAAATCAGAAAGTGAAAGTATTATTTCAGTCATTTTAAAATGAAATTATTTTGACTGAAATTTAGAAGCCATTATTTTCTGTGTAAAAAAAAAATCACTTCAGTTTTAGAGTTCTGCTTGCACAAACCTGAGAAATTAATTCATGAGCTATTTTATTCAGACATGTCTATCTTCTTTCAGCAGAAAAAAAAAAAATGCAGTTCCAGTTTTAGAACCCATAAAAGGTTAAAAAAAAAAAATCATGACAATAAGCACAAACATACTCATGAACACATTAACATATTATGGTGATCCCATAACATCACAAGGTAAAAACAATCATATAAACCCCTTTTTCTTTATGTAAAGAATCCGTTAGGTAGAAATCTAGCTGGAAATTGTACAACATAAGGAATGAGGCACTATATCTGTCTATTCTTTTGTTTCGTAGATCCCCCTCAATACATGTTATCAATATAGTTTGCTGGTAAACTGCTTATTGGCCTAACTTGGACAGTCAGCAAGTGGAAAAGAAAACAAAAAAGCTCAGAATAAAAATGCTTCATCAGCTGCTTATGCACAAGAAGATCCTTTATGAGCTGTATTTTAATGATAATTATATTCCATGTGAAAACTAACAGATTTCATTTGAAAATAGAGATGGTCAACTTTCAGAATAATTCTTTTCATGATGTAGGTCATCAGTCACCTATCGAGTGTACTGTAAAACAGGAAGAAAAAGGAGTGGCTCACATCACCAACAAATAGCTATGCAATAATTTTTGTACATGCCAAAGAAACACTGACACAACTGAAAAGCTGTTATTTGGTATGTGAGCCATTAAAAACAGAACATTAAGGCATGAATAGTCTGACAGGCCCTGTACAAATAACTAAAACCACCTGTAAGTTGAAAAATAGATATCTAACCTAAAATTATCAAAGTTGTCCATGCGATTTCAACAGGAGCTAAGTATCCAGCCATCATAAGCAGCTTTGAAAATTTTATTCTTTGCTTTTTCTGACTTTCCTAATTTATAAGGAGAGAGAAATAACAACTCTCTTACCTTACCTGTCTTGTATCTTTAACACAGAACAGGGTAGCTTTCTTATACAAATGTGTGAACTCCCATATACTTAATTTCAGCAGCAAAGGGAAACTGTTGATGTCTGCTTTATTTAACAGAATATATGCAATGTGAAAAGAAAATGTGTAATGTGATAAATACCCTTCTATAGGAAGCAAGGCTATGCGCTACTGCTTATTTGATCACAATACTAATAAAAGCACTTCTATTTCCTTTGTGCTGCGAAGGTGTTTTCAAGTCATGCATCATTTTAAAATCCAATAGGTAAATCATAAAGCAAAGCACAGGAAATTAATATGGAGTACAATTCAGTAAAAGAACAGCTTTAGACAGCAGTTTTTATGTGAACTGACCAGGGCCGGATTCTTAGAGCCCAATAAAATCAATGACCTTAGTCATTATCACATTTGCCATCAAGGAAGCTTTCCTTTATTAACTCAGGATTAACACTGTTTGTGGTCTACATCAACAGATCAAAGCCACTTTTCTAAAGAGTTCTGTTCTCGCCCATTATATGCAAGTCATAGAACTAATTTCATCCTATCTAATCAGATATTGTCAGTTTAACTTGACAATCAACATGGAAGACTTGGATTCCCTAGGAAGCAGGGAAGAATACCAACTGCCAAAAAGATCGGGAGAATAAAGGAACCAGACTCTAAATCCTGAAGGAAAAGTTCTTTCTCAGAAAGAGAGTAACTGGTATAAGCCATGCTTTTCCAGCAGATGACCTTATCTCTGGGGTGACATATGGAAGAAAGAATCTAACTAGAGGGAAAGAGGTGGATTTCGCCCATCTCAGAGAAGAATTTCAGAATTCTTAGAAGACTGTGAACAAACCTAAAATATCTTAACTGTCCTGAGGATACTGACACGACAAACATGGAAACAATAATTTAGTTCTGTCAATAGCTGTTCATTTTTTGAAATCTCATTTAGACTGAGAAGTTATCCTTTTCCTAATCCCTTGTGAGCCTCATTATTTCCACACTCAAATTTCCCCATGTATCAAATTTCCTGATGTATCAATCCAGAATGCCTTGCAAATTTAAGCACTGGTGGAGAATTTGTTAAAGCTATTTGAAAAAGTTTTAAATCTAGATGTAGAGACACATGGGTAGAAAAGAAGACGTTTTTGTCATTGGGGACAACAGCTATTAACTGCAAATTCCTGAAGGACAATGAAAAATTTGCCTTGAGCACAAGCAGCCACAGAAACAGAAAAATCGGTTGTCCACCTCAGTCAAAGAAATCTTAAAACACTTTGGTGTGTTATTCAAACACAGCAAAGTTACTGATTATTTCTGAGAATCTTGCTAGGATCATGTTCAAATTCTAGAATAACACAACTAATTTATTTTAAGAAGTATTGAAAGTGTGTATTTTGGGTTTGCATGTCAAGGCTTTGGCAGAGGGCTCCTAAGTAGTGGCTTCTGTGACAAGCTGCTAGAAGTTTCCCCCATGTCTGACAGAGCCAATACCAGCTGACTCCGAGACAGACTTGCTGCTGGTCAAGGCTGAACCCATCAGTAATGATGGTATCATGTCTGTGATCACATATTTAAGAAAGGGAATAAAAAAATCTGTGCAAAAGCAATTGCAGCAAAAAAGAGGAGTGAGAACATGTGAGAAAAACTACTCTGTAGACATCAATATCCATTATGAAGGAGGGGGAGGTGATGTCCCAAGTACCAGATTAGAGATTCCCCTGTAGCCTATTAAAGACCATGGTGAAGCATGTTGTCCCCTTGCAGCCCATGGAAGTCCACGGTGGAGAAGACATCCACCTGCAGCCCATGGAGAACTTCACACCAGAGTAGGTGGATGCCTGAAGGAGGCTGAGACTCCATAGGAAGCCTGCGCTGCAGCAGGTTACTGGCAGGGTCTGTGGACCTATGGAGAAAGGAGCCCACACTGGGTTTGCTGGCAGGACTTGTGACTCCACTGGGGACCCAGGCTGGAACAGTCTGTTCCTGAAGAACTGAACCCTATGGAAGGAACCCATGCTGGAAAAGTCCTTGAAGAACTGCAGCCCACGGGAAGTACTCACACTAGAGAAGTTCATGGAGGACTGTCTCCCATGGGTGGGATCTCATGCTGGAGTAAGAGAACAGTGTGAAGAGTTCTCCCTCTAAGGAGGAAAGAGCATTAGAGCCAATGTGGAATGAACTGACTGCAACCCCCATTCCCCATCCCCCTGCACAATGGGAGGGGGGAGAAGGTAGAGGAAACTGTGAGTAAGGTTAATCCCGGGAAGAAGAAAGAACTAGGGGGAAGAAGTTTCTCAGATTTGGTTTTATTTCTCATTACACTACTCTGATTTGAATTGTAATAAATTAAACTAATTTCCTCAAATCAAGTCTGGTTTGCCTTGAAGACATTTGCTGAATGATCTCCCTATCCTTATCTTGACCTACAACCCTTTTGTTGTAATTTTTCTCCCCTGTCTATCTGAGTTGGGGGGTGATAGAGCGGCATTGGTTGCTACTTGGCATCTAGTCAGGGTCTTCCCAAAAAGCCTGTGTAATCTGACAACATGTTTTGCAGAACTGTGCATATGAACAATCATACCACTAAAGGTACAACTCAATAGTCATTAGCTCACTCAGTGGAAACAAACAACTGCCCCCAAATTCCAAGGCTAATGGAAGTATAGCAGTCAGAACTAGAGCTCTGA
>VXBW01001980.1:71404-84206 GCA_013400375.1 Thinocorus orbignyianus | reverse complement strand
TTTTTTTTTTTTCCCCTCTCTCTCAGTTGCAAACATTAGAGAATCTAACATCAGTACTCATCTTTTACTGTCTTTTCATATGAGTCAGAACAAAAAGACTGTTTAAACCTAAATGACTTTTTCCAAGATGCTCGCTATGGCAGCAACAAGAACAATTAATGCAAGCGAATCATGGAATAACAGAATTGCTTAGGTTGGAAGGGACTTTGATCACCTAGTCTGATCCTCAACCTAACACTGACAAAAACCATCACTAAACCGTATCTGTAAACACTATGTCTATCCGTCTTTTGAATACCTCCAGGGATGGTNCAGCTATTTAAAAATTAATAACACACCTGGAAAAAAAATTAACTTGGAAACACGAAAGTGAAGATGGTTATACTATGCTCTACATCCTGTGAGCCACTTCTTAACAGCTCATTTATGTGACAAAAGTTCTTCAACACAAAGTTTTATTAAAGAGAAACAAAAACACAATAATTTTCTTTTCTTCTTGTTTCTCTCCATATATCACAATATCCAAGCTTAAGGCCTAAAAGTAAACTTTAATTATTTTCAAACTAGAGTAAGAATGAGCTCTTCATGTTCAAACTCATTGTTCCCCAACTACTGGGGAACAATAGAGCTGGAGAGGGAATCTGCATCAGGAAGTATAGTGATAGGACAAGAAGTAATGGTTTTAAATTAGAAGAGGGGAAATTTAGGTTAGATACTCAGAATAAATTCTTTACTGTGAGGGCAGTGAGGCACTGAAACAGGTTTCCCAGAGAAGTTGTGGCTGCCCCATCCCTGGAAGTGTTTAAGGCCAGGCTGGATGAGGCTTTGAGCAACCTTGTCTAGTGGGAGGTGTCCCTGCCCATGGTGGGGGGGTTGGAGCTCTATGATCTTTAAAGTTCCTTCCAACTCTAGTAATTCTATCATCATATGATTCTATGATTCTACTTATCTTTTAGGCACATCATGCAAATCATTATTCTCATTTTCCCTAAGAATATGGCTGTAGAAGGATTGCCTTTGAAACCTAGTGAATCAATGTGAAATTCTTAACAATGGCACTGGAAACAAAAGCTATGCTCCTGGCATAGTAATATAATAGAATTGTTCTGCTATTTCATTTATGACATAGGAAAGATCAGGAAACAGATGAATTCTGTGGTATTTTGAAAACAAGTATTCTGTCCATTGGCACTTGAAACTTGATTCCATAAATCTCAGGGGAAAAAACCCAACAACTGAACATGGCATGATGTTATTGCTTCAAGACCAAAAAAATCCAAAACCTAAAAAACCTTGTCAGAAAACCCCACCTGGATTTCTAAAGCCCAAGCTCTCAACAATATTAAAAAATAGTTTTTGAAGTGTTATTATGTTATTCTTCCAGCTTTAATTAGTTAAGTATGGATTAATGCTAGGGTAATAACTTACTCAATTACTAGAGAAATCCTAAAATCACGAATTCTGTAATTTTGCCCACGGGAAAAAAAACATGAAAAATACAGTACAATGTTTTTGCTACTGAACATCATGACTGCTGGCAACACTGATATATTTAAACTAACGACAGAGAGCTACCAAGACTGTACTTGTATGGGTAAGTACCATATATGTGGGGGGGAAATCTAGATGGTATGGAACAGGCATCCATGCAATAAGCCTTTAAAATGCTGATAAGGAAGAAATGGACCCTATCACAACTATTTGTATGATCACCAGGGGCAGGTGGTGGTTACTGACTATTTCCCTTGGTAAACGCTACATTATTAATATTCTTTGGTTGTATCTACACACCTACAGAACAGATATATACATATATAGAGTCTCAGTATTTTTTAACCATTAGCTTAAGTATAAATCCATGGCATCAGATTTCATGCTCCTCAGTGGCCAGAACTACAAATATGCATGCATCCCATTACTTGCTTCTAAAAAACCAAATAAATTAGCTTGTAAATTTTATAAATTAAGTCAGAATACTCATTCAGGCAGTGTGCACTCTTTTTTTCTTTTTTCTTTTTTTCTTTTTTTTTTAATATGTTAGAATACTATACAATACCTTCTGAAACAGTATAGCTTTCTGTTACCATGGCTGATCTGTCTACATATTTAAATCATGAAATCATGTATTTTATTTCTAGAAAAAACTGAGGTTTACATTTTAATGTATTTGTATTTTTCTAATTTGTAGTAGTAATTTTTGAAATGAAGGAAGAAGTATCATGTCACAAATGGAAAAAAAATTAATCAGGGATTTTATTTTGTATCCTGTGTAAGTAAAAGAATGAAACAGATGCTTATTAATTAAGTCTAGGCAGGTGATGACAAGGTAGAATGGCAAATTGCATCAGCTGTGAAGACTACACAGTTTTTTTTCCACCATCAGTCCATTTTCATATTAGGGCACATTCCAAATGTCAGAAAAGGTGTCAAAAGATAATGATAGTGAGAAGTAAGAATTCATAGTTCATGAAGCTTCAAAACTTTTATGTTTTACATTGCAATCACAATCGCAACTCCAGATGAGAGATGAATAAAGAAATTTAAGAAATTTTATAGCTATTTCAGTTACTTTATACCAGTCCTCATTTGAAGACACCGAATAACTAGGGTATTTATGAACCAGCATTGCAAACTATGACAGACACCACTGTTTTAAGTTTGAAGGAGACATGAAGGACACATATATCTAGAAAACAGCCATAGCAGAACATTTTAAAATTTAGATAGGGTAAAAACTAAAAATACCTGAAATGAAAACATCTCCATTATCTTGAGTGGCTTTGTTTCCTTATCTCCTCCATTACGAAGTGAATGTATTCCTTGGTCAAGTGTATTGTGATTTCAGGAAATAATGAAGGTAGTAAGAGACAAATGCAGTCATTAAAGAGAGATAAGAAAAGGAAAAATAAAAACCTATTTATCTCTAAAACTTCAAGTAGAACAATAGTAACTGTAAAGCAAGCTGTTACAGGCACTTGTTATACCTCAAGATTCTGAAGACTGGCACATGCAAAACCTTTTATTATGTCTAGTCTCATCAATCTATTCACTATAACTGTTACAAAAATCAAAAAAGCTAGGACAATACTTGACTGTTACAGGAAAAGATTATATGGATAGTCAGAGTCAGGTACTTGTAAAATAAATTTTAAAGAATACTCCTATTATCATCTGGGGTTTTTTGTGATGACAGTATGTAATCTTGGATTCACTGGCACTTTTCCTTTCAGAACTTTTCAGACACTTAACCTTCTTCACCAGGAAGTCAACTCTATCTGCGCATCTCCATTAACTGCAACTAAAATTAAGTTTTCACAACAGAGTGAAACTAAAATTAACTACTTCTAAAAATGCCTTCTGTAAACAGCAGTACCACAAAATACTCTACTAAGTAGGTAAGAATACTTTTAATAGAAGCATATAAATAATATTATAAAATGCCTTATGTAGTATTCTTTACTACTTCACTGAGTTATAGTTGGGGTTTTTTTTCCTTTTTCTTTTTTTTTTTTTTTTTTTTCCCCCAGAACTTTTAAAAGGCTCATTAAGATGACTCTGTATATTTTTATTGAGTTTGGACAATTAACCAAATGAGCTTGAATGCCGTTTTATATTCACAATGGAATTTTTCTTTAACTGCACTCTCTAAAGATAATAAAAATTCCAATTAAGTAATCACTTTGATTAGTAGTGACTCCTAAATGCACACAGACTTTTGGCAAAGAATTATTTATGTAATTCTTCAGAAAAAAGTATAGTATATACTAAGCAGAAAAAGCTAATACTTTCTTTCTCAGTAAAAGGTCCATTAACACACCTCCAAACATGCATTTTCAGTTTCTCTGAAACTGTATTTGGAAATTCAAATCAAATAGGCTAAACGAGTTTGTTAAATTATAAATGTGGTAATAAGTAGTCTAGGAGAAGTCTCATTGTAGCATATAACATTTTTTTATATGGTAGTTATTTATATTATTTATATTCAGTTATTTTCCTTGACTACTGTAACCACACCTACAATATCAACTTTCTATGAAAATATTCACTCTCTAGGGATTTTTGAGGCTCACTGCTATGAACTGATCACATCAGTTTAAAGAAGTAATCTGGTATTTGTTTGTATGGTGTTTGAGACTAAGGTTTTCCAAGTTAGCCACTTCAGGTAAATAACTTTCTAGACATGTTACTGAACTATACAAAACCATTAGAGAAAACAGATATTCAGTGCAACTATTTTCAACAGATGCATGGAGTGAGACTGTAAATGCACAATTTTCCCGTCTCCTCACCACAGATCTTTGACATATTTTGTCATGGACTATTTTTAGTCTTTTCTATTCAGCAAGCTCCATTTTGCATAACCTATTTATGTACGTAAACTAGAAAATCCTCAAGCCGTAAGTTTAAGAATATCACTTCTCATCATATCCAGTTAGATGTTCTCCTTCTTTGTAGGTTCAAACCACTTAGAGGAATATCATACTCTTCTCTGGGAAAGAGGTGGAGGAGCATAAAACATACACGACATACACAACATACTCCAATGAGAGATAAAATAGATCAATGAATCAATTGTTTCTAGCAATTGTTTTCATCTGTTGGGATGAGCTTTTATATATATTGACAAAGGTTAGCATCAAAAAATATGGCAATATTCTCTCCATATCTTTGTTCATATAGAAACTTTTGCATAATACAGAACACAGGGATTTTGACAATGCACTATGCCCTCTTCACTTTCTATTCTCTCTCTACCCATACCAGGTTTTATTGGTTTTTATAGAAAAGTCGACAATTTGAGGACTGATTTTACAAAAAAAATAGAGTGGCAACCTCAATGATCACTTCCAGGCTTTTTCCTCTCACAGAAACACTAAAATAAGAGCAGCACTTTGAACAATCTGACAAGATAGCTCCTTCAGAAGTCATAATGTCATAGTGGCCAACCTTAGATTGCGGAGTACAAGAATTATGAAATTACTCTTTGTTCCTTACGATCCTGGTAAACAAGCAGAATTATTTTTTTGTTTCTAGTGTTGAGAAGATCAGTAAACAAAAAGAAACACCTCATGTTTCTCCAAGAAAGAAAGGAATAGAATAGCTTTACTTTGCTGAAGGCTATTTAGTATAAACTTAATAGTAAGGTTGCTCAGATATGAAAAAGCGCCTTGATACCCCACTTATGTATACTGCAGTTCTACTGTTATGATATCCTGTCTGCTTTTTAAGTTGGACATTTTTATGAAGTTTATCCATTAGATTGCAAATCTCACCTTTTTTTGGTAACTTTCTTTATCCTCCTTGTAAAGTGTGATATGATTGGATGACTCAGATTACTAAGGTGTACCATCAGATGTGAATGATAAATCTATCTCCCTCCACTACTCACTTCAGATCACAATCAAGTTATTACTGAAATTTCAAATTAAATATAAGCCTCCAAAACTCTTTTCTAATAATTCTCCACAAGACTATTTTAGAAACCTCTTGATAAAATGTTTAGCTGAGAAATAAAAATTTGCTGAAGAGAAATTGATATCAAAGACAGGCATTTCGAACTTCACTTGCTGTAATGCCTTATGAATTTAGTATAAAGGTAGTATAGAAAAAATTCTTCTAATACTTTTGTAGTAGTGTACACTAGATGGCACTGATTGCTCAATTCACTAACCATCTTGAAGTGTTTTTCTATTATTACTGAATGTTTTGTTTCAGGACTTAAAATATAAGTAAGATAGCAATATTGTTTTGTCACAAATAAAAGTAAAGAGGAATAGTAAAGGAAGAAAAAGAAATAATTTGGTATTGTCATCAATGTTTTCTTTATAAACTCTTATTTCATGAGTAGCAGAAAATATGTCATGATCTTTAGCACCTGAGGGGAAAAAAGGTATTGACATAGTATTTGAGGTCTGCTATTTCTATATGCTTGTTTGTACTTATTTTAACATAAATAATGAGTCCTATGTAAGTAACTGCAGGCCAAGCAAGCAGTTACGTGCTATATATATGCTATCATGTATCTAATAGCTTTTGTTAATTTAAAGATGAAAAAATATCAGCTGAGGCATAACTTTAAAAAATGTTTATATGAATGAAATTTTTAAAAAATACCTGATTAAATATTACCTTTAGTTACACAGAGCTTCCTTTACGCTTACAACACCTATCTCTAGGTCAGGTTTACATGTAATAACAACTAATTGTATTTGAAACTGAATATATTGGCTAATTGGCATTCTTGAAATGACATAACCAAAATGAGTTTGTGAAAAAACAGGGGATATGTTAAATCAATAGTTGCATTAAAGAAAATCTTGTCTAAAATATTCATTTGTGAAATCTAATTCAAAATTCACATGCCCTAACACACACTTTCAAGCCTTAACCCTGTCCTTTGTCCTTTTTAGCTCTAAGATCTTGCTAACTGTAGCTCATGTAGTTGAAGAATTCCAGAAGCCACAAGAAAATAACTATGTATCATACATTATTAAATACAACGAAGAGATTATTATAATGCCTCCTGTTTTTAACTGGAACATCAGCATATATCTCTGCTTATATAGACTTTTGGGACATGGAACATATTCTCTAAGAAGCTTTGATATAAGCTAAGAATAGCATTTCAAAGCCTTCATTTTTAAACCCCTGGCCTTCTGTAATTAAACAGATGTTTTAATATTGTCTGGTCAAATACACAAAACAAAGTAATTATTGTACTCAGTGTTGCAATTGAAAATCTTTGCACAATGAGTTAGACCCTTTTTTTTTACAGCTTTGGGCTCTGGGTTCATTCAAGTCCTGGTTCAGGTCACTAGTTGAAATAAATTTTGAGTTCCCATCCTGCTTCCCATCCCTCTACTGGAAAATGACTGACAGGCCCTGGTTCTGGGAAGCACATAAGGGCAATATAGAATTATGTAAATATAGCTATACTCACAATAAAATTTGAAAAAAAATAATCATACATTTATTAATTATTTGCTATGTGCACAATTTCTAGGGACATATCTACTAATTCCATTCTCAAAGAAGCGCAAAGATAGACTACATCTCAGGAAGGACATTATTTTCTGAATTTCCTTTACAAGAGGCATTAGCATTCATGTCATGTAATAGCCCTGCCCTCTGTGCTTAACAGAACAGTTACTCTAGGCCAAAATGGAACATACAAAACCAGTAGTTCTTACATGTACATACTGAAAATGTAAAAAAAAACCCAAACAAATAAAACAAAATAAAAAGCATTTCAGTGCAAGAGTACTTTGCAGATTTTCACCTATTATTCTATTGGTCTGATCCAATATGACAGATCTGGCAATCCTCCATCAGTTTTGGCCACCTAATACACAAAAGAGCTTGGTCAAATACTTTGGCAACTGCAGGCTTGTCCCATGTCTATAATAAAACCTGGAAAAAATTATCTTGTCCTAAGAAATGGGAAATTTTGAAAATGTCACTTAGAATTCTGAGGAAAATATTCCATCATACATCATGTTCTCGTATTTTATTTTACAATCAAGTCAAGAATACTAAAATGGGTTCACTTTTAGCTTTTTTTTTTTTCTTTCTTCACAATCTTCCACCTGAAGTAGAAGCCTCACATCATATTTGCACTTACAGTCTGCTTATCACATCTACAGATTATGATTTTGCCTTACTGCTCATAAATTGACCCAGAAGTGAAAAAAATGACTGAAAAATAAAGCCATTCTCCTTGGTCCCATACCTTGAACTTTTCTGAAACATTTATACATGCTACAGAAACAAAGTTATCAGACCTTCAAGCACTTCAATTAGTGCATCAGGAACCAGACTACTTTAGGATGAGCCGCACAAAGAAAATACGACCACCAGGAAGTGTTTTATATATTTTGCTCATGAGTCAAAGCATACTAATTTGGCCTGTCATGTTTCTAGGACACTCACAGAAGCAAATATATATTCCATCCAAGGACATAACGCGGTTAGAAAGAAGGATAGCTGAAATAGCAATGGAAAGAAAAATAATAAAATTAAAAACATAAGCAAGAAGTGAAATAAAATAAACAACAAAATATTTAGCAAAATTTTTCCATGATGTCAAATCCTTTAATGTGCTTATTTCAGTGTTAATAATGAATACTTCAATAACTAATATAGGCAGATATTCTATTATTATCAAAGTAATTTGCCCCTAGTAAAATGAAGCAAAGAGTTTGAATTCACAAAAGGATACACTAACTGGGCTAGAACTAAAGTGGAAAAGAAACTTCTAAGAGAACCCTGTGAAGATGACTTCTCTCTATTCACTGTTATTTACTGATTTTGCATATTGGTTGCATTGGGAATTTTTTGTCTGCTGAGTTTTTGGACCAATAACACCTTTCTTCATTCAGGCCTCACTCTGATGAAAGTTTAATATTCAGTCATATAAATTGCAAGTATTATTCTATGTCCTACATTCTATGATAAAGAACTAATTCATAGTCTAGTATTGACTAGAAGGGATCAAGTAGAGGTCCCCAGATGCCCCAAACTCAAAGCCGTTCATGTTCATTACAATTGTGCATGCTTTTTGTGGTAAGACACACCTTCTAGTGCAAATAGCATATGTTACATTAAGCAGACCAAAAACCTCCTGATATTGGTAAGGAAGAAATATTAGAAAATATTTAGACTTTTTTGCATATTATTCAAAGATGAAAGAGAAAAGCTGATCCATGTGGCTACCTGAAGTTTCACCAGTGACCTTGTGTTAAGAGTCCACTCCTACTTTTTAGACTACTATTACTATTTCATCCTGTTGATATTAAATTTTAATGCAAAATATATACTAACTTTGAGACATTAATTTATTGTATTAATGGAAAGTCTTTGGAAAATTTTTAATAGGCTCAAAGGTTAGAGGATTGCAATAATGTCCCTTTTATAGGCATCAAACTTTGGGCAGTAATATTACATCTTGCAGATCTTTTATAGTTCCAGGGTCAATGAAACAAATTTTGTGTGAATTTGCGAGAAAGGTAAAATGTAAAATCAAAGATGTGGAAACTATAAAGCTTGTATAACTTTCAAAAAGCATACAGACAATTTGACGTTGTGGCATGTTTTACATTGTCTTCAAACACAATAACAAGTAACCAGAACTACACAACAGAAACAGGATGTTTATGATCTGATAAGAATTAACTCATCACTTCAAAATAATTTATTAAAAGTAAAATGTATTTACTTTTGTGTAATTCAGCTTGTAATTGTATTAAATTACAGTGTATTGTACGACATCAACACATTTGATATCTCTTCTGCACCCTCAGGGGCTGGGTTAAGTGAGCAAGAGAGAGAGAGAGAAGTAGTGCAGGGTTCTCTCTGAACCTCAGCAAGAACGACCCAACAACAAACAGCTTATACAACAGGTGCTTTAACAAGACAGAGTAAGAAGAGGATTATAGGTAGGGAGTAAATTTTAGGTCCCTTTAAGTGCTGGGAACCCTGCTTTGGCGCAGCACTGGACGGATACCGAATAGGCTTCTCTCGACAAATCCATCCATGCATAATGCTGCATCAATGCAGGGAGCATTTTTCTGCACCTAATATGAGTTAACTAAATGCTTTGAGTAATCAACCATCACAAATTAGAAAAGAACTCTAAGAACTCAACTGAACTTGATGATTTTTTTTATTTTTTTTTTAAGATTAAACTTTTGAGCTCTGAAGTGTTTTTCATAATTCGGTTTTAGGGGAAAAAAAAAGAAACTAAAAATTTGTTCTTAAGGTATAGGTTCTAGTCAGCACAGCAACAGCCATCATCAACTATCCCTACATTCGTAGGGAGAAGGACATGACGAATGTCATAATTTGGTTAAACATGGAGCTTTCATACAGATCCCTTGGGCCTCTGATGTTCCTCAACATTTTTACAACAGTGACATCAAGCATCAAATACTCATTATTATTAAATCCGATTTAGAGTTGTATAACTAAACTGATACTTTTGATAATTGGTAAGGGTTTGCATTAAAACCACAAAGTTTCATATTGATGTCTGTTTTTTTCCCCTCGGAATAGGATAGCATCACTTTCACCCTGTATGATAAAAATGGGCTTCATGTGATCTAGTATACTTATTCTCCATGCATTTTTACATTCTGCAGTTAAATTCATTACATCATATAAATTATCTAAACTTAGTCATTTTGTCAACAAAAGCTTATTTCACTTATACTCCATCTCAGACTGACAGTAGTTTTTAGAAAAAGAGTGGTTAAGAATTCTGTAACTGGAGTATTAAGTTTAGCGGAGCTCTACTTGCATTTAGGCACAAAGTGCTTAAAGAACTGCATGTCTAGAACACTAGTTTTGAGATTCTCAGAAAACAAGAGACAATAGCTTGAATTAATAAATTATGACATAGAAACCGAAATGATTTTTCAAAGTCTTAATTGCTAAAGGAACTTAAGACATTTTTCAATACAGTACATAAGCACACAAAGGTATATTTTGAGAAATACCCAGATTTGCAAATATATCCCAAAATATCATGCTACTTATTTCCTACTGCTGACTTGATTATTTAGTTAAAGTATTTTTTTTTTAAACAATTTTAAAACCTGCCACTGAAACATCACTATTTATACCTACTAATATGGAACATGATATTTAACAAACAAAGCTTAATTGGTTAAAAATTATAAGGATTTGCATTAAAAACACAAAGTCTCATATTGATGTCCATTTTTTTTTCCTCAGCATAGGATAGCATAGCTTTAACCCTGTATGATAAAAATGTACTTAATGTGATCTAATATAATTATTCTTTATTCATTTTTACATTCTGTAATTAAATTCACTCTATCAATTTTCTTATCTAACCTGAATTGTCTTTAGATTAATGAAAGCTGTACATTAATTGCAGTTTGTGCTTTAGCTAAAGTAGTTGAAAAATTCAGTGAAGTTGAAAATTCAGTGAAGCCTGGAATAGTTATTGATTAAATTGCTTAACTAACACATTTTACAGCACTATATTATTTCTGTACCCCTTTTGTGGATTTTTTTAAAAATATTTTAACATGCTAAGAAATTTAAATATTAAAGACCATGAAGTATTGAATATTCCATGTTATCTTAAAACACAAATGTTTTTTGTGTTGCCTTTTGCTTTAACTGGAGGTCGTTTAGCTTGGAATGAAAGACTATAAAATTACGGAGTTCATCAGTTTAAAATGTTAATTCACAAAACCAGGATGGTCGTTTGAAGCTGAGATTGAAACTGTGAGAAATGTCTCATGACTTTCAGGTTATAAATGTGTAGATTGCTTATACTACAAGTACAGGAAACAGAAAAGACAGGGCTTAATTTTGCTGAGACTTACGCCAATAAAATCCTTTAAATTGGCAAGAAAGCTTGAAAATAAGGGTAGCAGAAAAAGGTTTCCTCCTATTTTAAAAAAAAAAATTCTTCACACTTTTTTATTCTTTAGAATTTTCTTCAGTCTGAAGACATTTTAAATTTAATTTGTTTAACATGCATATTTTGAATTATGATAGTACTCATTATAAATGAGAAACCTCTACTCAGTTTATTGCAGCAAAATAATCTGAACAAAACATTAGATTAAAAAAAAGCTGAGATACTGAACATCAGTCTTTACCAGGCCCTGGGGTTGAAGTTGAAAAGCCTGAAACAAGGTTGACTTACACTTAGTGGAACAGGGTCAGTTTAGGGAATACTTAAGCAAACTGGACATTTGTAAATCTATGGTCCAAGTATGACCAAGTGTAATAAGCATGAATTCACTAAGGGGAAGTCAGGCTCCACAAACCTGATAACCTTCTACAATGAAATGACAAGCTTGGTACATTATGGAAGTAGATATTGTCTACCTTGGTTTCATTGGTACTTCTGATGCCTTCTCCCATAACACTATCATGAAGAAAAGGGCTGTGCAGCCATCCAGGGGGACCTCAGCAAGCTGAGGAAATGCACTGACAGAAACTTCATACAGTTAAACAAAAGGAAATGCAAAGTCCTTGACCTGAGCAGGAATAATATCAGGTATATGAGATCCATCTTGGAAATGGTTTTACAGAGGCTATGGGGAGGTATGTGTCCAAACTGTAAATGAAACCAGCAATCTGTCTACACCACAGAGAAGGACAGCAGCTTCTTAGACTGCATTAAGTGGACTGCAGATCAAGGGAGGTCACCCTTCCCCACTAATCAGCACTGGTGAGGCCACATTTGGAGTATTATGTGGACTTTTCAGCTCTCTGGTACCAGAGAGAAATGGAGATCATAGAGTCACAGAATAGTTAGAGTTGGAAGGGACCTTAAAAATCATCGAGTTCCAATCCCCCTGCCATGGGTAGGGACGCCTCTCACTAGCGCAGGTTATTGAAAGCCTGGCCTTAAACACTTCCCCAACTTTTCTGGGCAACCTGTTTCAGTGTCTCACTTCCCCCACAGGAAAAAAATTCTCCCTAATATTTAATCTAAATCTCCCCTCTTCCAATTTAAAATCCTTAGCCCTTGTCCTATCATTCCACTTCCTGACAAAAAGTCCATCTCCAGCTCTCCCATAGGCTCCCTTCAGATACTGGAAGGCTGCAATAATGTCTCCCCGGAACCTTCTCTTCTCCAGGCTGAACAGCCCCAGCCCTCTCAGCCTGTCTTCATAGCAGAGGTGCTCCAGCCCTCTAATCATCTTTGTGGCCCTCTGCTGTATCCATTCCAACAAGTCTACTTCCTTTCTTTGTTGAGGATTCCAGAACTGGACACAGTACTCCAGGTGGGGTCTCACAAGCCCAGAGTAGAGGGGGA
>VXBW01001980.1:24641-61753 GCA_013400375.1 Thinocorus orbignyianus | reverse complement strand
AAAAAAAAAAAGAAGCCATAAACAAGTGTCTAAAGAACAGTGAACAAATTGTGAAACTAAGGGGCTCATTTATCTTTTTGTACAATTAAAATAATGTGAAGCTGATAAACTGGTTAATTTTTTGTTTTGTTGTGTTTGGGTCTTTTTAAGAATGTTGTCATCACAGACCCAGCTCTTTATCTTTGTGTTTTAAAATTGGCTAAGTTACTTTTTCCACCACAAAGAACACTAAAATATTACTACACGGATGTGACTTTTTATTTCTATATTTACCCCAGGAAACTTCATTACTACATGAGTAACAATCTTCAGTCATGCAGTTATTGCATGTTTTGTTCCAGCACAAAGTAGACTAATAGAGTTACATAGTGAATCTCTTTCATTTGTTTCACTTGGTTCTCCTCCCCCATTTTATCAGAATGACAGCCAAATTGTAACATATTTTTAACACATTTTATTTCTTTACAAGTCTAAAATTAGATGGCTTTTTTCATTGAAAAAGCACTCTTCAAGATATGTGCAACACAACGCATCAATAGGCTATTAAAAATACATATAAAACATGGAAGTTAATTTACCTTAAAAGCAATAAAGGTAAAGTATTTTTTGGTCACAAACATACTGAAAGTTTCAATTCTTGTCTAGCACTGAGTAAAACAATCCCCCCAGAAAAGGCTATTCCTTAGTCCTCAAAATCATGGTTGGGAAAAAGGAATGGTTGATTAGAAGTAAAGTTATACCCTTAGTAATTCTTATTACATAAAAACTTAAGCCTTTAATATTTAATTCATATTATGTTCCCACAAGTAACCGATGTCTGAAAGCACAGAAATTGTCTGTACTTGTGTGTGTGTGTGTAAATACTTTTACCAAGAGGTTACTTTCAAAAGTTCTTTAACAAAGCTACTTGAGAGAATATTACATTCATTAAAGTTCTATGAGAAGAACCTAAGACATCTAAAATAATATTTTTAGAATTATTCTAGGACTTTAAGAAAAACACATTAGTCAGTATAAATAAATGAAGGAAAAAAGTCTTTGATTTCAGTTGATGAGTTTTACAAATTACAATCCTTCTTTGACCATATCCCCAAAGATGTATCAAAATCTTTTTATAGGAAAGATAGGCTAAGACAGAACAGTTGGCCCATTATCACATAATAAGTATCAAGCACAGAAAACAAGTTTGCTTTCAAAGGATTAGATGAGAAATTTCCACAGTCTGTACATACAAAATTTAATCTCTTTTATATATAAATCCTGTCTAGATTTTTTGATCTGAGAAAATCATGTGTGCTCCAATATCTTTATACTGCAGTGTATTTTCACCTTTCATATATCATGCTAGATGTCTGAAAATAGCAATAGCTAATATAGTGAAAACATTGAGCATGATGGTCTCAATAACAAAGCAATTCTTAACTCTATCAACCATGTGCTGCATAATATCTGCTCTCATTTCTAGACTTTTAGAGGAGACACATGTTTTCACCCTTGTGCCCCAGTCATCTTCGTGCCTTCTTTTTCAGATAAACTCTAAAATAGCATTTTCTCAAAATATTCTACATATCTGGACTTCATACGAAATTTTATGACTCATAAAATCTATCAATAAGTAACAAAATGAAGTGATACAATTCAGAACATATTTCTGAGAGAGCAAAATAAGAACGATAAGAATACCTGTATCAGGACTGTGGCTTACAAGTGAAAAACAGAGTTGGAATTAATTTCCTGGAAGAATTCTAACTGCTTGATCTATTCTATATAGATTATATTTGAAAACAAGCCTTGACCTAGCAAAATGCATAAATCTATAAAATTGTCCGAAGATTTCACAAAACAAACACTTATAAAACCCATTTCCAGTCATTCATACTCAGCCTTCCTCTGCAGATGCTCTGTAGGACAAATAGTCTTTGCCATACAGAAAAGAAATGAAGCGAAAACACTAAGCTTTTTGTCAAATACTGTGAATGCTTTTATGCAGCAAGACCAGCTGGTCTTGTTACCTGTGAAAGGCAACACACATGGAATGGACCGAGACATGAGGAAGACAGATTTTTAATGGGTTTTATGGTTTTTACTAAACTGCAGTTTAGTAAAGTTGCTGTTTTGTTTGTTTGTTTATTTTATTGTTACAAAATATTTTCCTACCTGAATGCAGTGCTTCACCTAAAGGTATCCCAGCAACTGAATATAACTCCTAAGAAATACAACTCTACCAAGGAGCAAGCTAGAGTAACAGAAGTATGATTGCAACATATCTCCATTTTTGAATTTACTGTGTGCTGAATAATGTTAAAATTAGATACAAATGATAGCTACAAGTTTTCCTAAATAAATATAATACAAATAAGCGAAGTTTTGACTACCATTTATTAAAAAAAAGTGTTAATATAAATTAATAAATAAAAGAAATATTGAAATACATATGCTCTTATGAAGAAAATGCTGAAGACTACATTAAGAAACCTAATGCATTTGTTCACAATAACTAGGTAATAAAGAATATAGCCAAGATAAAGAAATTCTGATTAATTGGTTATAAAAAAAAAAAGGAATTTGTTTGTATTATTTTTGATCAGTGAATTTTGAATCTGGCTGCTCTGAGTTCAGAATATTTTGAATGTCTGACTCAAATTTGGACAAAAGGAAGAAAATATTTGTGTGAAATTTATTGTGTGAAAAACAGCAAATATCTTTCTAGGAGATTTCACTCTGCTTCCCATTTTTTTTTTTTTTTTTTTAGAAGAAAAGAAAAGGATAAAAAAAAAAGCCTGCAGGAATTAAAGGTATAAAAAATGTTGACTCATGTCTTCTGCTCTTGCCACCCTCAAACAAGTAATTTCACCAGATGATTCAGTATTCTAGAATAAGTTATGAAAAAGAAAATCCACTTATGACATATGTTATTTGTAGTGAAAGTGATCTAAAGGTCCTTTAAACTCAATCAGAGGAGATGTAGTGGTTAAAATTTGACTGAACTTTATAAAACTCACTGTATGCCACTATCATACTGACCCTAGTAATACTACAAAATAGCAGGGCAATATTACATTAAATAGCTGAGCAAGTGTGGTCTTCCTGTTGCACACATAAAAACCCTAGACTGCATGCTTCAAGTTAAACTATGCATTCTGTCAAAATAGTGCTAAGGAAGAGAAGAAATTCGTTCACAGATTGTATCTTGCAGGCAAAGACAGACAAGGTCAATTACTTGTTGGCGTATGTACAATAGCTAAATCAGGTATACTTGTGGGGTTTTATACTTTTTTTAGTATCTTTTTTTTTTTTTAATTTTCTAGTGAGAAGCACTGAGGTTAAATATTATAACTAATAACCAATCATGTGAACTCCATCTGGTCTGATAGTGGCACTGACTTTGATATGATTACTATATACTGTAAAATATATAAGAGATAATCAGTCTGTGGTAAACACCATACAGAGAATGGAAGTGTAATGTTACTTACCACAGAAGGGATCACATTGCAAAAGGCCTATATGCCCTTCAAAACTAGAAGGCTGGCTGGTTGCCAAGCACTGTTGCAGGTGCATTGCCTGGCACAGGGATTATTTTCATGACTCAGCAATTCACAAAGATGATGTTTTTTGTGAAAAACTGACAATTTTTCCTGACCACAACTGCATCATGGAAATGTATTTGCACCCTGAAATTTAGTAGATACTACACGGTATAGGCACAGGAGTAATAGATCTCTGTATTCTAAAACATAAAATGTACTCTACAGAGATTCTGTTGAAGACTTTTTTCCCCATTTGCAATTAAATAACAACTGTATCAAGCAACATTTATCAGCATCTCGACACCAGAATACTGAATGTCAAGAAAGCCTATTACTAATCTATCAGAGGTACAGCCATGCAACAGTGTATAATTTGAAATACAAATGAAAAAATTTTTCAAAGCCATAGCAAAACACAAACTCAAAACAAGTAATATAAACACTGCTATTCTGAAATTTTTAATCTCTTGAACAATCTTGAACGATTTGACTAAAATCACTATGTTTATTGTATTACTAATGTTTGGAGTGGGTGTTATTCAAACAGCTTTACTGATTTCATTTCATGACATTATAAATATTGCTTACACTGAAGTTTGCAAGAATATTTTTTCAGTAACTTCCACATATTCTTCCAGATTCTGCAGTGGCAGAAAAACATTTTATCCCCAAAAGTACAGGATCTGTATTTCTGAATAAGTCCTCCTTTAGTTTTACCTGCACAGAAATGCCTGATTCCTTCCTTGTTTTCCCACAGGGTTATGTTAGCCAAACATGAAACTGGGTCAGCTTAAAATAATTTTGTGTGGTGATGTGAGGGTGTAGATTGTTTGATGTTCTTCAAAAAAGTAAGAATGACTTTTCTTACATACAATAAACTGCTGGCATTTGTGTGCAGCTCACCTGTTTAAAGGACTTAATCATGCAGTATTCACTGACTGATGCTGGAAAATATTTTTAGACAGAATAGTAGGTAGAAAAGGAAATTATAGTTGGGGCATATATCTACAGTCTTTGCTTGTGGTAATGACCAGAAATGCTGATGTTCTACAAGAACTGATTATTCCAGTTTGCTCAAATCACCACTAAACTCTTAAGCAGTACCTTGCCTACCAGTGAGTACTTGCACATAGTAATTGTGAAGATTTAAGATTGTAAAGAAATTTATTCAGATGTTTCTGACACAAAGTTTAGGGATACCACCAATGTCATAATATCAGCAACTGAAACACTATCAAAACAAGAATCAAATCCAAAAAATGTTGTAGTGGTTATCCTTGTGATACAAGAGTACATCAGCCTTATATGCCTGTCCCCAACACTGCATTATATATATATACAAATCATACTAACCTGATGTAAATGTGAGCAACTTTGTATTCTTATTGACTGCCTGAATATTTGCAATTGACAAATACTATTTCATTAATTTAGTATTTATTTGGCTAAAATATTAAGGGGAACTGCAGTTAATATAAAACATTATTAATGGTCTCTATGAATTGTACTCTAGTTGATCTTTTATGTATTTCAGTAACTGTTTAGAATCAAATTGTGCAAAGATGTGCTTTGTAATATTTAAATCACTGGTTATATTCATTCGCCTCTTCATTAGTGCCAGAATTAAAAGCCTTCAAACTGTTAAAATGAAGATCCATTAAAAATGTAAAATGCAATTTCATAGCTCATAAGAATTTTGAAGATTTGAAAAAAACCAACCACCTCATATTTTATACCCATCATGATAGGAGAGACATTGAGATTCTGGAGAGTCCAGAGAAGGCTAACAAAGATGGTGGAGTTTTGGAGAACAAGTCTTATGAGGAGCAACTAAGGGAACTGGGGTTGTTTAGTCTGGAGAAAAGGAGGCTCAGGGGAGTTCTTATTACTCTCTACGACAACCTGAAAGGAGACTGTAGCGAGGTGGCAGTCAGTCTCTTCTCCCAAGCAGCAGGCAATAGGAAATGGCTTCAGGTTTCTCCAGTGGGGAGGTTAGGTTGGATATTGGAAAAAAATTTGTCAGTGAAAGGGTTATCAGATATCAGAACAGACTGCCAAGGAAAGCGGCCACATTGTCATCCCTGGAAATGCTTAAAAGACAGATAGACAGATAGACACTGTGCTTAGGGACATGGTTTGGGGGTGGTTTTGGCAGTATTAGGTTGATGGTTAGACTTGGCAATCTTAAAGGCCACTTCCAGCCTAGACGATTCTGCTCACAGCTATATCCCATGATAGCCATTTTCATGAAACAATGAAGTAAACACCTGTTGAGTAAAAGGTGGAGCAGGAAGGATAACATACAATATGGATGTATAGAAAAATACACAAACACACATGCATACACTTTAAACAAATCTTTTTTCAAACTGTAGTTAATGTATAGTGCCTCTGAATATGGGAACACAAAGATGTGTAGGATTTGAGATGGAGCAGAAATCCTAGAACTGATATTAAGAATAAAAAAGTGATGGACTGGAATTTGTTTTTTCCTGTAAAGCTTTGACACCCAAGGGTGAACCTTAATATAAATAGGAAGAACAGGAAGAGAGTTTAAGAGAACAAAGTAGGTAAATATCCAAGAAATCTTTCAAAGTAAACATCCTCTCTTTTTTTTGGTGAGAAGAAAAATATGAGGAGTTAAAAAAATTAGTATTATTAAAATCCTTCTTCTGCACTATGAGTTATTCAAAAATTGTTAATCCATTGAGTGAATCAGAAGTGGGCAATTATCTAGAAGGCAAAATTAGTATAGATGTAGCTACTTTTTCTACTGACTGCTACTTCAATGAAAGAAAATTGTTTGCCTAAAATATATGTATATTTTCCTTAGCTTCAACAGCAGAGTAAAATTGAAAAACTGGAACCAGAATATATTAACTTACATGTTGCACCTGTTATATTAAAAGGCTCCCCAACAGGATGCTGAGATTGCAATGTCAAGCACTTAGAAAATAATGCTGGATAAGAAATAACTCTCTGCTCCTCACCAAGCTTTAATGATGAGTTATCAGTGGTTTTGGTGAAACAAAAAAGTCTTAAGACTATCCTAAAATAAACAGCTAGGGAAATTCATCAGGAGCACAGAGACTGAAAAAAGGTTTCAATCATTCTTTAACTCTAGAATATCTCATGTACTGATTTTGAGATAATTTGACTACAGGGACTTCCCATCTCTGCTTGGTTCACGTAATTAATGTAAGCCTGACTCTGACATACTGAGTTTTCAGTTATTAGGATATTACATAAGCAGTCCTTGCATGCTTGCACACAGTTCCTCACTCTTTAACACTCAGTCTTCATTGTTTCTCTCTCTCTGCTTTACAAATGACAGGAAGGGGCCAACAGAATAGGAATCATAGTCTGTTCCCAAATATCAAGGTTCAAATGCACTTGTTCTGGACAGGTTATTCATAAATTAGCTGATAAATAGCAATATATTTCTATTAAGAATTGTTTGTTTTATTTTTATGAAGAATTGCGCTTTTTTTATTCAATAAGAAGCATTAGAACACTGTAAGAACACTCCTTGATTTATTATGCTAATAATGTTAAGTAGGTGACTTTTGGTTGTGAACTTGAAAAAGAGAGCAGTGATTCAACCATGTGATATGCATGACTGCCCAGGTTGCTTAAGTCTCATAGCTTTATGTAATAGAAAGTATCACACAAAGTCTTATCAATATAAGCCAGAACTGCCTAATGAAACCAAGTTGGTAGATAAAAGCTGACCTTGTCCAAAAAAACCCAACCCAAACCAAAACAAAACAAAACAAAGAAAAAACCACAAAAACAAACCAAAGGAAAAACAACCAACCAAGTGAAAAGCACCCAAGTGGAAAGCTAGAACACAGGAATGCAAATATTGCAGATGAGCTAAAATAAAAAAAATAAGAATAAAAAAAAGTAGAAAAGATGCGAATAAAACAGAAATACACAAATCATTACTTTAATCATGGAGTTATAAAAAATTTCTTTTTGAAGTGTAAAAAGCAGTTCTCACCATGAAAGAAAACTTATAATGTACAGAAAAGACATCTCAAAAGTATTTTCTCTCTGAAATGCTCTGCATAGTATCAGACAAAGAAATAAAGATAGGATTTCTGCAGCAAGTATAACCAGATTACTTACCTCCTAGTATCTTCCTTCTTTATACAAATTTTCCTAACTGGGACACTCCTGAGACACAAGAATAGTCACTCATTGTATAAACTATACAGTATCTGCAATTTTAGGAGATGCTAGTAAGATGAAAAGCTCTTGAGAAACTTCTTACAATTCTTAAGTTCAATAGAAGTGGTAAGAGCTGGTAGAGTGGTAAAATATATTCAAATAATTCTCACAGAAAGCATCCTTAAGACTAATCACTTTTTACATGGCTAAGACATTTGTAAGCAATCTGTTAAATGCAAGAGTAATAGCCTGCTTTTCCAGTTTGTAGCAGCAGTAACTCGAAGAGTCTAAATACAAAAAGCATAGAGAAACCTCACAAAGTACTAAAACTAAATAAATTCCATAAAATATGAGTGCTTATAACATGGCAGAGTCCCTGATGCTATACTAGCCACAGTTTTAGTAGAAAACCTTTCATTCCATCTTTTACTGAAGAAAACGGGCAAATGAAATCTGTAATACCCCGACTTTGACTGTTAAGACATATGCAGTTCATAAAATGAGCCCAGTAGGAATAGCACACCTCAAAAATACTTCCACAGCATTTTGAGGAATAAGAATAAGGAGTCTGAACTAAGTTTAGCAAACACATTATGTTCTCACTGAAAGAAACAGCAGAAGTTAAATTGTGAGTGACTCCTTCAGGAATGCAAAACTGGGCTGGAGAGCAGTAAGCAAAAATAACCTTTCTACAGCTCAATTTCACATTCCTCTCTCTTAGGAAAAAAAAATTTAAAACAAACAAAAAATGGCCACTGACTCAGTCTTAGTGTACACATCTAAATCTTGGCAGTCCCCCATGATCTGGGATCAGGAAATACAGACTCTTATAATGACTCCCAGGGAAGGGATTTAAGTGGATCTTCCAATGTTCCATTTCGTGTACATTCATCTTTAGAACAAAGACAAAAGTGATCTGATGAAGGTACATAATATACATATCACCAGAATCATTACTCCATGACTGGACCGTGAGGCTCACAGCTCTGCTGCTGATTAGCTACAATTCTTTAATTTTGCTGTCTTGGATAGGTGAAGAAAATTAATGTCTTCATTTTATGTAATAGAAAAGAGTGTTCTTAGACTTAATGGGACAGCTGTGATGGCAAAAATCAGTCAAAAGAAAAAGCAGCATAAAGCAGAGCAAAGCATTTCTTTGTGTTATTCTGATAGCTGAAATCTCATAGTTCTTTGTATTACAGCTTGCATGGTAATATTATTCCCCCTTTTACAGATCTTGAATTCAGAGATGCACTTACCTGACTGCACAAGAAAAGATCGGAAGCATTTTCCTCCTGTATGTCTCCAATTACCTGCTTGCATTTCAAGACTTCTGCAGTAAAGTGTCTGTTTTTTTCTGCCTCTCTTTTTCCAGCAGAATAATAGAGAAGAAAACTCTAAGAACTGAATCGTTTTAAGTGCCGCAACCTTTATGAAGGTTCTTTTAGAATCCGGCTGTTAAGCATCATTTTCAGGAGCAAAAATATGCACTGTTATCCAAATGAATTAGCTCAGTTGTGCTAGTTCTCACTTGTTTGTAGTGCAACCAAATGACAAGGTTTCAAATGTGTTAACTTGTGTCATAAAACATGTTGAAGAGATTTTCAGTCCCAAATGAGCTAACAAAACAACTTTTTTGCCAATGTTTTTCCCAAAATATGGACATTAACAACAGAAAATTTACCAGTATATTAATATTTGTCTGAACGAGGGCTGCCTGTTGAAATCTATATATGTATACAGCCTGGGAACATTTTCTGCAAGCACTCAAAGTCCAGTCAGTGGAATTACAGATTTCTCAGAGAGAAAAGACAGGTGAAAATTCTAGCACTCACTAATATAAGTTCACATCAGGTTTTGAACACTGGTGTTTGCAAGCTACATTCCCACTTTTCATCTTTTATAAATAAATAAGCATTCCTTAAAGTGATGAGTGAAATACAATGGGTAACTTAGGGGAGACTTTAAGCTATTGGAAATATTATTATAAACAGAAGCCATAAATCCTTCTAATGCTGTGTATGCAAGAACTCAGCCTCCATAAAGAAACAAAGAATCAGTATTAAAATATGCTCAGGGAATGTAACAGGTAAAGCCTAAGCTCGTTATACTGAAAGGTGAAGCAATGACAAATAAATGACTAATCTGATTTCCTTTGTTTCAGGCAAAACAGCTTTGACTGTTCTCAAGGAATCTAGTACTTACTGTTTATAACAATATATTTAGCAGGTTGGTTATTTTATCCTCTACGTTTCAGCTAATATCTCAGACTTGTTTGCAAAAGAAAAAATAAAAATCTTGTCAAAGTTGCAAATACTCTTCAGGTTTTAGTAAAGAAGCCCTGTCTAAAACCAGTAAATGAGGGCTTTAATCTCAATTACTCTTTTCATGCTATCACACAGGTCATGAAAGTGCCTGAATGCATGATTATAAAAGAGGTAGTCCATGTCTTACGATTCATGGTATCCCTGTTCACAGATAATTAAGGGGCCTCCTTTTTCACTATTAAGTTTTGAACAATCAGTTTGGATAAAGATCATGTATTTTTTTAGTAGATTTTTAGAAAAGACTGAAATCAAAAGAATGATCACCAGTGGCCAGACTTGTATTATTTATCTAAACAGAGGATTTAATGAAACCTGATCTCGTATCTGTTTCCCAGCAAGCATTCATCTGTTGTTACCTTCATCTCAGAACCATGCCATAACATTATCTGGTACCCAGTCTTGTAACATCTGTCACAACTGCAACCACCTGTTACATTTCTGAGATTATACAAGGAGGAAGGTGGGTCACAAGAGGCTGTAGAAAGACTGGGCAAGAGGCATCCAGGGCTGTGCCAAGTTCTTCTTGGCCAGACAAACCGCTCTGCGTGTATCCACCAAATAGACCACTGCAGAAATTTCCAGAGGAGCTAGTGTTACAAATCTCTCCTCTGCTCATTCCACCGCACCTTAGGAACTGTAATTAAATGAATGCTGGAAGAATGTTACTTTTTGCTGTATTTGCTTGAAATGGGGATTGCTTGAAAGTTATTGGAGACCAGGGAGATTGGGAGAACAGAGTGGATGTGTAAAATTCGTTTCTTCAGAAAATCGGGCAAAAGAGTCTCAAGGAATGGTAAGAAAATCCTTAAAGCTAGCAAAGTAATAGCTCTCCCAGGTGAAATACTACTCCCTCTATCAGGCCACATATGGCCATTAGACTACTTAAAGAGTACTGTTATGGTAATTAAGTGCTGAACATGTGAGACAACTGCCCCTTGAATATGATCAATTTCACACCTTAAAGAGAAGGCCTGGCATATATAAAGAATGATAAAATAAGCCAGTTCATTATTGAAACAAATAACATCCACAATCTTTTCTTGCTGTCATCACCACAGTTATCTGATACAAATAAAATAAAATCATAGTTTATTTCACATCAATATTACCCAGTGTATTGGTTTTGCATTTAATTACTTGGATAAATGAATCTTTTATGGTACTGACTGTAGAAAATTCTGTTCATCTAAACCAAAAATAATTGTCTGAGATATCTTTCAAAGATAGAAATAGATTGTGGTGCATTACATTTCCATCAAAGACAGAATGGGAACAATGTGATGTATTTTAAGTTCTGAACATATATAGCTGAGTTACAGTTGTGAGTTGCAATTGAGGCAAATGCAAATCCTGAGGTTGTATTTCAAAACAGAATTTTAAGGGGAATGAAATGAATCTCAATACATGTATTTCCTTTTCTGTTATGTTGCCAGTAAACGTAGGAGACAGTACAGCACAGCTGGGGCAACATCTTTTTTTCTGATGCAACAAACGAAAATTGAAATGAAAATTGAACAAAGAAATTTGCTTTCATGAGACAGTCTATTGTTTGATCTTAAATTCATTGAGAAACAGCTATCACATACTTGAAATTGACTGTACTGTTTGTATATTTTCACATAAACATAAAATAACCTACTTTTTAAGAACGTGATAAAATGCTTCATTTTCAAGAAAATAAATAAAAATAAAAATGGGGTTTGAAATTTGTTTTCCCTATATGGAAGTCCATTGGAATCCCCTGGTCTCTGTGTATTCTGACAGGATCACCCTTTAGCAGGAAATTTCTAAGGTATGATATAGGGAGTGAATTTTTTAATGATTTTATGAAGCAGTACATACTAACTCTAGAATAAGTAAGAATTAGGCCAACATCTATTTATAGGCAGTTTTACTTTGGGAGTCTGCTTTTTACCCTTTCAGCATCGCCTTCACACTGCTCTAATTTCAGCCAAACAGCTAAGAATCTGTGATTTTTTTTTTCTTCCAGTTTTTATATGACATTTGCAAGAATTAATTGCTGATTACAACTTTCCCATTTCTTGACATAATAAAGCTATTATGAAAGAGTGTTTCAGCTTACAGGTACTACAATTTTAGCAAGAACAAGAGAAACCAGTCTTTTTCTCATTATTACTTACTGAAACATACTTTTGTCTATGGTTTATCTGTATAAAATAGGAAGTTTTTAATTTGGCAGTTGGATAGCAATAAAGGCTAACAATTACATTCCAAACATGAATCTTCCTACATCTGTATACTAATATCAGTGAAATTCACCTTCATTATGTTGGCTAAACAACATATTACATTTTACATTTTGTAAAATTATTCACACCTCAGACTTACTTTTCTGTTCCACTGCCTTAGTAAAACAAAACAAAACAACCGCAAAATAATCATAGAACTTGAGACAAATTTGATGACAATTTTGATAACCATTTTTTACAAAAAGAAGAAGAAAAAAAACCCAAATAAAATAGATAAAGAGGAAAAAGTTGTTCTAGAAAGCCTGTGGTAACTGGTAAGTGTTTAGGGACAACATTCAGAAAGTTTTCTCTAGAGTTTATATCTATTATGGAAGCAGTTTCAGGGATAAGGGATCTTCCCAGAACTACAGATCAATGCAGACTGCAACCTGCAAATTTAAATTAAGATCCTATAGCGAAGTTCTAAATCCAAATTTCTTCAAGGGAGCATGGCTTGTTTCTCAAGTTCTCTGTTTTTAGAGGTAAAGTGATACAGTCTACTTATCAGAAATGTAGGTGGAAATACTCATATGCTACAAAGGTAGTCCCTGTGTTCTGCCAGTGCTGAATTATTGATTTGATAGACAGAAAGCCAAAACTATAAATTTTACACATAAAGTATAACTAAAACTTGCAAAACATCACCCAAAAGCAGACAGAATATAAGCACTCAGATGAATGATATGTCTACATTTGAAATGCTCTCTTTAAGGTCAAATTAAAGCCATTTATTTAAATGGAAAAATATTACAACAATTCTGTAAAAAACCTCCAACAGAAATCTTTGCTGGTCATTTTCATTGCCTTGGCTGTTACAGGTCTTTAGACACTAAAGTAGGAAAAGCATTTGTCTGACTAGTAATAAGTGAAAAAAAGAGAAAGTCAATTTTCTCAACAGTAAACACCGCAACTGTTGGAAATTAGGGTTAATTTAACCAGTCTGGAGGAAAATAAAATAAAAAATAAAAGGGAGGTCACAAAAATTCAATGGAGAAAGAACACTGGCAAGTAAGGCAAAGTAGTCAACTTCCCATACCAATAATTATTTGAGACTCACTTGATCAACAATTACATGCTGCTTTTTGTAATTTTAGAACCTAATGTAAAGCTCATATGTTCTTGGAAGACGTTCCACAGTAAAGCTTACGTTGGTTCAGCTATGTGCAATCTCACAATAACTTTTAAATATTGAAAACATAAAAGAAATCTGATGCTTTAGAGTATTTTACCAAATAAGGAGGAGCTTTTACATGCCACTGACAAAAAGACATGTGCTGTGAAAAGTGTTTAATTCAACAGGACACGTGATACCAGTAACTGCTATGTAAGATCTTGAAGAATATAGCTCCTCATTTCCAGGCTTTTGTTACAGTTTTTTAGAAATAGCATTGCTATTTCTAGAAAAAAAAAGTATCAAAGCTTATCTTAAGATACTTCAACACTTGTAAACCTTGTATGTCAATGAGCAGACCTCTAGAAATAATCCAGTGACCAAAAAATTAGCCAAATTTATCAGTGCAATCTTCCTGCTCCTCAAGAATACAAAAATATTTTTTTCAATATTTCATTGAAGATAGATTTCTAGAGACATTTTTAGTATGTTCTACTAATTAAGTTTATTGCCTGGACATTCAAGGTGTGGAGAAGGTGGAAGAAAGAAACATTCTGCAGACGTTTTAAAAAACCCCTTAGACTGCATTTTTGTTTCATGCAATTTCTTTTGGACAAGCCTGATGGATTGCCTTATACCAATTCAGGCATGCCGGTATTTGCGTTGGCTTACAGAGTTTACTGCTTTGGATCAGATTATAGCTTTTAAAGAAACAAATGCTGTCAGGCATTTCATCAAAAGCAGTTGTTTGTGAAATCTTTATAAAAGCAGAGTGATTTGAAATTTAAAAGATGCACACAGTTCCAACTACTATGTCCTAGTGATGCAGAATGCAACATAACTGTAACATAAGAAAACATTTTCTCCTCAGGTTTTCACCATTTTGATTCACTTGGAGTATCAATGGATAAACTTATCATTGCTGAATCCTTTCACCCGGTACAGTCACAGCAGGCAGTGAACTTTTATAATCTGTTGCCATAAGAGGTTGTGTAAGCGAATATTCCCAGCAAAATCAAAAAGACAGGAAATTCGTAGACAAGAGGTCTGTAAATAGATGTTAAATACAATAGGCACAGATATCCCTCTGACAACTCTAATGAAATCCTCTGGTTATCGTCGCAGTACAAGGTGTACAGACTGCAGATATTGATAAGGCATTATCTGAGAAGCACCTCCTTTTTCCATGGTCCAACATAGAGCTTGGTCAGATACAGAGGTGGATCAGAGAAAGCAGAACCTTTATTGAGTCTATAACGTAAGACAAAATCTGTCCCAAAATGTCAAATCACATATTTTATTGTGATGATATCTTTTTTTGCTACTAAAAGACTCAGAGTAGATGGCAAGTAACATCAGAGTCCATTTTTGTACAAGGAAAGAACAAGTATGGTAGGGAGGGAAGACTATGTAAGAGAGCACTTGCAAAAGTAAAGACATACCCATTTCTTTTCTCTTCTGGACTAGGGCTGAGTGATCCAACCTCTGTTGAGGCTTAAGTTGAACCTCTGTCAACCATGGTGCTACTTTACACATGTTTGTGATTGTGCCTTTTCCTTTTTAGTTTTCCTGGCCTCCCTACCTTCTATTGTAATTAAAGGATCTAACAAACTGAATTTGACCAGTTACGTNTTTTTTTTTTTTTTTGACTAAATGAGTCCTAGGAATGATTTGCTTTGCTTACAGTTTCAGCTAGGTAATCTTATTTTCTTTATACTGAAGTTTAGTACTGCCCTATGAGATTATAAATGGCATTGTTGCGGCTTATGGCTAGAGTTCAATGCAGATGAAAGAATAAAAAGACTAGATCCCAGAAAGATATGGACTCCTCTGAACCATTGTCTTATGTAGAAGCGAAGAGAAAAAGATCTGCTAAAATAAACTTTGTTTGTCTCTACCCCTTTCCCTCCCAGTTCACAGAGGAACAGAAATAGTCAGAAATGGACTAAGCCAAAAACTTTGGCTGTTAAGTTGCAAGCCTTTATAACTGTCACTGAAGTGAGTTCAAAAACCTGTTGAAAAAAATGCTAATGCTCTCTAGTATTTCCGTAAGTGAAATTGCTGCCTCTCTTTGAAAACCAACTTTAGGCTGAATAGCAACATATATAACAAACACCTACATACATCCAGATCTTACTGTGGGATGTGAGCTCTAGGCACTGATATTTAACAGAGAGATATTCTCAGTGTTGCAGATCACTTCCACATGCTATTTTTGTCTGCTGACCTTCAGTCTTTTTTTCTTTTAATTTTTTTTTTAAACTTTTTTTTTGCCTTTGCTCCCTAACTGAATTAGGACAACTAGAATATAGAAGTTTATGTTTTGTTATGTTTTTCTGGTTGTTTTTATGTATTGGAAACTATTGCAATAAAGATATTTGTAACACTTTCCATACGCAACTACTTTAACATAAGATGCACAAAATAATTATATATATGCCATAAGAGTGGTATTTGGATAAAGCACATTTCCTGAAAAACTCATTTTTATTCTAAATTATATTACTTAGCTGGTGCCAAATTCAAATATCAAAAAATAAAAGGAAATAGAGAATGATTTTTATTTGATGAAATTTTCTAATACAGGAAGAAGCTTTCTTCCTTGCACAAAGTTTTTGTGCTCACATGTAACAAGTAAATATTTCGTAAATCAAAAAAGATTTCAAAATGTTGAATTTTTTGAGGATCTAATAAAAAAATGCTGATTCAGTCCACTGAGGATACATGAACACAGTTGAATCCATCAGTTCAAATTCATGCCAGAATTTTTGTCAAAGTTAATGAATGACACCATTTGCAACATTTTATAGGAATTAAATACCATGGCTCAGTTACTGTAAACTGCAGCTAAAAAGTAGGACACTGAGAAAAAATAGCTTTAGAGGGGGAGTAGAGAGATGAAGTTTCTTAAAGAGTGTTTCATTTAACGTGTACTTCTCTTTCCTTACAACAGTTGAAGGGTAAATCTGATGTAATCCCCACTGTATTTTAGACTTCACAAATTGACAAAATTTAGTTTCGGCTACTCACAGGCCATACATATGCAACAAGCTTGGCTTTTTATATTTTCATTGTACTGTCCTTTCATGACATTGTGCATTGCAATGACTGCAGGTGCCACAGAAAAAGCAAGCTCCCTTAAATCTAAAAAAAAACCCCATGTTCAGAGATAGATGAAAACCACAGTGAGAATTTCAGGAAAATTCAGATAGAAAAATATATTTTTTTTTCTCTTGACACAATATCTTTTAATCAAGAAAAATGGCATTTGAATGTCTTGGCCTGTATTTTCAGAAGGTGACCATTTAATTCTGTGGTCAGTATAAAAATAGGAAGATTTGTTAGATCCTTGCAACCTTTCTAATACAGATTTGTTCTCTACAATTTATTTCCAAGCATTTCATCAAGTGCAGCATCAAATGAATCAAATGTAGGTATTCCAAAATTTTCAATAAAGAGATTTTCCTAACTCAAATAGATTTTGCCAGCAAAAAAAATCATGCAAATATTGGGTTTAAATTTTCTATTTGAAGTGAATAAAACTGAAGTAATTACAAAACTCTCTTTGCTACTCTCATTCTTTAACCGCCACTCATTGAAATGCCTGAGAAATGACACTGCCTTTCATTCAGAAATCTTCCAGCTAAATCACATTAATTTTCAGTCTTACCTGAAAGTAGTGTTTCCCTTTCCTCCTACACTTTGTCATTATATTAATTTCCTCTTCTGCGTTGCAACAAATCTATACTGTTTCAGATGAAAATAGGTGAAAACCTCCATCCTCTAACAAAATTTGCATGGCTGTCTTGTAGGGCATTCTTTGCCTGTAAGTTGCATTCACAGTAAGAAACAAGTTCTTTACATGTTTTTTGGCACTTCTTCTCTCTATATTTTATCTTCTGCTCAAATTTGTCTAGTAACATGATTTGAATAGTCACATCGGTTTCTATACATAGACCTACCTAGGATAATTTGTAACTTTGCAGCTTCTGAGTTATTATGAAATATATTTTGTTGGTCACTGGGTCAACACTTGAAAAAAATATCCACAAATACACAGAAGGTGTCTTCACTCATTCTTACTTCATTTTCCTGATAATTGTTTCATTTCACTATTATATGATGCAAATCATTCCTTTTGTTGAGCGTTTCATGGCAACCTGCCCTAGTCTTTGATAAAATGTCTAATAAAAACATAAGACCAGAGAAAAAGAGAATTAATTCTTTTTTTAAAAAAAGGAAATCTGTGGAGATAAGTGTAATTTTTTTTCCTAGCAGATGAAGAACAAAGTCAAACCTAAATCTGCAATTGTCAAGTAACAGCAGTTCTACAAATCTACACCGAAAATTCAGAACATCCATTCTTATAAACACTTCAGTTATTTCAGTACTATCCATACTGGACCTGCTAATAAACAAGTCCAGAAAGGAACAGAAAGATGTAGGATATCTCATTGTATAATAAATTGTAATAATGAATTCCAGAAGTTGTTGGGGTTTTTTGTTTTGGTTTGGTTTTTTTCTGTTTTCTTGTTTGGGTTGTTTTTTTTTTTTTTGTTTTTGGCTTTTTTTTTTGTTTTTTGGGTTTTTTTTTATCAAGTAAAGTGAGACAATCAAAGAACAGGAAGCTCAAAAATAACAGCTAGTAAATACCTGAAGATTTTTTACTTTATTGATGTGCAGGTTAGATAATAAAGACCTTTTTGTAAGTCACAAAGTAGAATTGTAGGGATTAATGGATTAATCTCCAATCTGTAGCAAACTGTAGATGAAAGACATTCGTATACTAAAAAAATCCAACCAACAACCCAAACGAATGCAAGCATTCCCCTGCCCCAAAATCACACTAAAATTAATAGCAGCTTAGATTAAAGTTCCCTTTCAAGTAATTAATAAGCTTGCAAAACTACTTGCATGCAAAAGAATTGATATGAAGACAAGCATCCAACAGTTTGTTTATGTAAAACAACCAAAGCTACCATTTTATGGTTACTTTTTCCTTTTACTTAGTTTAGGACTAGACTGTCACAGCAGAATTTCATATGGTCCTTCAGTTTCCTGTGTTCAGCACACTGTCTTTCCTCATTACCTACCTCATTCCCACAGAAAGAATATCCTGCTGGAAAACTCTACTGTGAAGTCAATTTTCCATTCACCAATAAGAACTATGAACAGGACTTTGCTATTCAGGGGATTTGGTGGCCACAGAATATGAAGGTACACTGAGGAAAAGGGATCGAAACTGAGAATGATTAACAAGAAGTAAGAGTGAAAAAGAGCACACCTTCAAGAAATAAATATGTGCAAATGAAGTAATTGAGAGAAGAGATTAAAAAAACCCAAAACACCACTCCTTGAGATTTCTCCTGATACATTCAAGTCTAGGGCAAATACTTGTTATCAGAAGGAATATTATCAGTTATTCTTCTCTGGAAATTCCATGAATCATACTAATGACAACCTGCACATACAGTGTCAGAGTTATTAAGATAGCCTGTGTCTCCTCTAGACTAAATTCAACACAACTTTTCTTTCTGTTTCTAATGTCCGTTGCCTTACAAATTAATTGCTTCTGGATGCAGCATGTCTGACTGCATAGTAATTCATCTTTATGAGCTAATTATATTACCCAAATTACTGGTAGTGTTCTAGAATTTACAATACACATATATGGAATCTGAATGGTTAATGTTCACTATCAGATATTAATTTAATGGTGTAGAAGTAATCTAGAGACTTGCCTTAAGCAAGCTCTGACTGTTACTGGAGAAGACACTAAAAAAAGTAATAATGGCCTCACATGTACCGCAAGGTAAAGAAGATCATGGAAGAGAATTAATTCCTGACACCAATAATTCCACCTCCTGGGAACTTACTCATTCTTGCTGTGAAAGTAACCACCTGATTTACAGTCATACTGTCACAACATTTGCAAATTTCATTTTTATCTCCATTTCTTTCCAACACAACATAGATATCCATGGACATATCAGAACACTTAATCATTCTGTTAGATAATCATTTAGGGATAGTTTTATGCAGCTATGTGTTTATATGACTTCATTTTTATATAACATGATAGTAAATGTATTCAAAGAAAATGAGTAACACACAAACATAAGGTAAAATGGCAAGTCCCTCAAACAAACAGTTGAGTGAGTTCATATTCTGTTGATCCTCTTCAGCATTTCATGGTACTATCATAATTGTGATTTATTTTTTTTTATTAATTGCTAAATTTATATTCCTGATGTGATAAATCTTTAATACGCTAGTATTAAATAGTTTAATAGTCAGGATACATAAAAAATATTTGTAGCACTCCCTTGTCTTCAGCTTCATATCCTGGTCTACTTAACTCTGAACTCCCCATGTCTTCCATTCATGCAGACTCATTCCTTCCCCAAATCTGCAGCTCTTAATGATAAAGCTATGTTTGCCCTTTCCTTCATTAGCTGGGTGAAAGAAAAGGGAATAAGGAAGTAAGATGGCTCTCAGTTTATCCTTACAATTTTTACAGAAGGTTTTGTCTTGGTACTAGGTGTGGTGGCCGGGGTCCACTTTATGAGGGTGAATTATCAGTAGGAAGGAGGCATGTAGTAAATTCACTGACTTCTGGTTCATGCTCAAAGACACACCCCAAAAAATGCATACTGCTATTATTATGTTGCCTCTAAAGTATGAAAGCAGTATCAGTGCTCAGTGGAATAGCTATTTGAGCACATTAGCATGAGAAAAAGTCCGAAGTATTGTAGAGGGAAGGTTGGAAAGGCTGATTTACATTCAGTAACAGTTTCGGAAGGTAGTAGGGGGAAACACTGAATTTCCACCTTCACTGATGCTACGCTACATTCTGCATAATACAAACACAGATGGGAAAACTTGCCAGACTGCCTGCTAGGGTAGAAATAAAGCCTGGAAGCAATTTTCTTGAAAAGGTTACAGAGTTTTGCAAAACTGAATAGGATAAGGGATACTTGCAAGTTTGGTACAATGGACCTGCAGAGATAATTTGTTTTAAAGTAGAAACTTTAAATGGCCAATTTCCCTGGTATGTCCAGCTAACTGGCAATAAGAAAGCTGCTGAATATCACTATCAATAAAAAGAAAAGTGCCTCAAATTACACACTTTCCTCCCTAGTTGATTCACTTCTCCGACTCCTATATTGTCATTAGAAGGCAGGCAATCTCTGTCACATTTACTCCCTCTCATTGTGAAACAGGAATAGCAACATTTCTTCACTGGGGGATTCAAGTCATTAGCAGCTGCAAAGTACGGTGATATCTGCTAATGGAATGTAGTATGGCAATACAAAGTGTTGTTATTATGGGAAAGACTTTACGGTCTTCACATCTAAAAGCACTTTTGTATAAGTACCTAGACCGACAATGTTGAAAACTGGTCCGTTGTGTCTATTAGTGAACTGCTGTTTATGATTCAACAAAACTGGTAGAGCAAAATCTACCTAAGTTTCACAAGTCAAAAAAATTCAGTTATGAAACCAGAGTCAATTACTTCATACAACTGTGTCACAACTTACAAATACTCCATTCAATTTCCTACTTCATTCCAGTTTTCTAATAGAGCTTTAGGTGTCATAGACACCAATATTTACAGTCATACAGAATAACAGGTTCTCTGGCAGTAAATATTTGTTATGCATTTTTATGAGTCAACATTTTAAGGAACAGGGGTGTCAGTTCCAAAGCCAAATTTGAAGTGCTCTATTTTTCCAACAATAACTACATTTGTTTGCTCAGTAAAGGGGAAATAAATAATTATAATAATAATAAAAGCTTTGTTAAAAAAAACCAAATGGTAAAAGTTATATGTTCAATCCATAGTATAGATATATCAGGAAAAAGACTAACATAAAAGTAAAAAAATTCTTTTTCAAAGGAAGTTATCCCCAAAATGATTTCACATAAATTAAGATCATCGTCATGCGATTTGAAGTCAACTTCTTCATCATTAACTTAAAAACGAAGATTCAAAGGGTAGCAGGAAACAATTTTTTTTTGTCATAGCAGTATAACCACCTGAAACCCCTTCACAGGTGAACACAATAATAATAATTTTCAGGTGAGTTATGTTTGGTTTGAAGCCAATTTCATCCTTAGAATGACTTATGCCCACATATTACTTGAGCTAATAGCTGTGGACATGTACTGTATTATACTCATCAGCGGCTTAGGCTGTTAATAGCTTAAGATGCAATAGTTATTTTGGTCAGCAAATGTTATTTCCTAGGTGGTTCAGCCTAACCCAACAAATTAACTCTTCTTCTCAACACGGTATTCAATTACAGTTACTGGTTCCATTTTATGTGTAATTCTTCAGAAGATTCAGACTACCTCTGAGGCAGCTCTAAATTCACTGTCCTAATCATCCCTGAGCAGGGTGAGGTAAGTAGCAGAAGAGGCATGCTAAAACACTACTGGCATATCCTTATGTTGCAATTAATCACTTCTGTGGACAAAAGGTATCTATGTTCACTGATGATTACTTAGGTTTGTAGAAGGATTACTCAGTCATTTCCAAATGTACCTGACACCATGAAAAGGACATGTAGAAAACATTTAAATCCCTAATTGTGCATTCTTGTTCACCAAGAAAAAGAGATGAGGACTTCAAATAGGTTTGATTAAAATTTTATATCAAAAATCTATTTCCAATTCCCATCTCACCTCAGAAAAATAAAAATCAGCCAACACCTGGAAACAAAAAACCCTCAAAAAAGCCATCAAACCCCAACAGTCCACTAGCTCAGACTTAACAGGATAACAAGACAACAAGACGAGAGAAATTGTCACACTGCTCTTACAGATTTCATGGTAAGATCTCGGTATATTTTATTGTCAAAAACTGTTTTCCCCCTCCTTAGGGGGACATATTTATGCATCACTTTATCCTTAAATTTTGACTTCTGGCCCTTTCATCAGTTCACTCTGACAATTTAGAAATTACTTAATCTGTAAACCATTTACTTTTCTGTCAGTTGGCTATACAGTTCCCTGCATTATAGTATTTATCTAAAATATTTTAAGATTATACCCAATTTATACACAACATTTTCATGAAAAAAATAGCAAATATTCCAAATATAATAACAGAGGACTATTGTTCATGTTTTGAAATATTTTATGCTATGTTTTTCCTTCAAATGCTGGTAAATATTCTCCAAATCATAAATAAAGAATTTTAGGAAGTTATAAGCTGAAGAAACATAGTTTTGCAGAGTTGAATTTTCTATAGAACATTGAATGTATGCACTACACCCCCCAGTGTATTCATCCTTAGAACTACCATAATAATGATGAAGATTCACAAACTACAAGTTCACTTCAGTCTAAGCATCTTCTACAAAAATGTTATCCAGCTTTGAGGCCCCACCTCGGCTCCTCAACTGTTATTATACCAATATAGCACCATATAACACGTGATATTGAATGTGACAATTTCACAGTGCTCCATATTCTGATATGGCTTGTATTTACTGAAAAAGATTGTACATGGTAAAAAATAAATAAAATTTTGAACTATTTATCCCATTGTGTTCTCTCTAGCAACGGGTTCTTTGCTCCAGTGCTGCCTAACAGACTTTTTAGCACATTTTTGAAGAGCTGCTTACATTCTAGGAACCAGTTTCTGGCATGTACTAAAGTCCAGATCAGGGAAAAATAAAATGTTCGACATGTCGAACGTAGAAACATGATTTAATGGTGGACTTGGTAGTGCTAGGTTAATGGTTGGACTCACTGATCTCAAAGGTCTTTTCTAACCCAAATGATTCTGTGATTCTTTGACTCTACAATTCTATGTTTCTAATAGTTCTATGTTGTCCTATTGTATTTCTAGTATATAGATCTTCTTCTGGAAATATTCCATAAAAGGTTAAGAAGGATTTGTACTTAATTTATTTTTTTTACTTTTTGGTAAAATGTATTCATTCTCTCAAGATCTCCTATTCTTAACTTCTACTGGAACACTATGTAAAAAGGGAGAAACAATCCAAATTCTTTTAATGTAGATATTACACAACATTTCTCCAAGATTCAAAGACTGTATAAATAATAGTTATATTGCATGAGAGTGCCATAGCATATAAATGGAATTATTTTTAATTAGATAACTAGGTCTCATTCACCACTGCTTAATTCAGCAGCACCTACTTCTAAAAAAGTCCACTTCAAACTTCAAAGCCCAGGAGACTGAAAAATCCTACCCTCTACGGCTTAACCATGCTAATTTATTAGTCACTCTTCCAGCTGTTTCCTCCTCCAAAACCTCATTCTTTCGTTAAAAAACCGAAGTTTGAGTTTCTGTGTAATAACAGAACCTGGAAAAATAATTGTATCCTTTTTTTTGCCAACATCTCATGTCCATAGTTTCACCCTAGTTTAGACAGTAGAGAGAATCTGGAGCACCAGGAAGAATCATTCATACTGCATAATACTTTTTTGTATGAAAAGGCATATGACAACATGAAAAGGCCACATCTTTTAACTAAATGAGCTGGAATGCACATTTCATTTCCACAGGTTAGTCATAATCTTCTAGTGAAAGATAAAACCTGCTAATGTATATGAAGGCAAAGCTGGGCTATGTCATACCACCAGTATCTATAAAAATACCATATTTGGAGTAAACTCTCTTTCCACATGCAGTATTGTGAAGAAAAAAATAATTGCATTTAAAACTCAGTCTTCAAAGCAACAGTGGAACCTGTGCTCAGTCCCAAGTACTATAGCTAGAAATAAGATTATCTTCCTAATTTTCAGGTTAATTCAGATAACAGTAAAATTCTAAGATAACCTTTTTTAAAAAAAGTCATCAGATTTTCATAAATAGTATACCATCAGAGTGAAAATTTAAGATAAAAAAAATTGAAAAGTAATACAAAGCTGAGTGACATTCCTGACATTAAATTAATATACTGCACATAATTCCATCTATAAAATAATGTCTCCTTTAAAACAAAATACGATACCAGTGTTTTGAATAGTAACAAGCATCAGGTGACTGTCCACTTAAATCATGTCAACAAAAGCAGGACTGAAATAGAGAATAAAAGTCAGTCTCTCTACCTTGTTTGGAAGACAAAAAAGAATACATATTCCTCTAAGTACTGTATGCAAACATGGGAATAGAACAGAAGTCTAAAAGGAATTCAATAAACAAATGTTGCTATTCTGAACTCCTCTGTTAATAATAGCCATGTCAGGCCAGATATAATTGCCACAATTGGACATTGTAAACAAAAGGAAATTCTCGGAAGGCAAATATTAATGTTAGGGGTTTTTTTAAAAAAAAATTATTCCTTAAATTTAGTATTTTGCTGATCTTCACACAAAAGCTGTCAGATCTCTGTGGAATTAGAAACAGGCTTAAAATTCACTTGTCTAGACATTCCAAGTGAGCAGATGGGTAAGCATGCTCTAAGAGAATAGTTACAGGGCTTTTTTTCAGGGGCTGTAAATCTCTTCTCATTAGCTTTCAGAGCACTGCACTACTCTAAAGAGTATGCATGCAGGCTATCCATTAATTTCAACTTTTGATTATTTTTTTCAGAAAGCAGCTCTTTCAAGTCACATCTGTTTCTAATATTCCTCTTTGTCGGAGTCCTGCTCCTTTAGATAAGGGCAAATGTGGTAACTCATTTTGAAAGAACTAGATAAATCTACAGTCTTTTCCAGTCCTTCTACTAAGATAGTGAAATATCTACTTGCAAGATTAAAATAGTTCCAAAAAAGACATTTTGGAATAGGGCAGAATGAGTTCAGGTATATCTACCTCCTGAAATACATGCAAGCAAAAATAAACAGCAGCCAGCCACAACTCCAGTTAAGAATGCAGGATTGATAAAGATGTTCTGCTTACAGAAAACCTTTTCTGCACTTTGCAAACTGAAGCTGACAAAGCCCTGGAATGGCTGAGCTGGATAGTGCCATAACTTCTGGACATGAAATATATTTTAGAAATTCAAAGTCTAAGTTCATTTTCTTAGTACAAATGCTGTTGGTTAGTTTAATCACATTTGCACTGCTGTGTTCCGAACATTACTGAGGAGCAAGAGTTATTATTACAGCTCTCAAACAACATACTAGAATTCCTTGCTATTTAATTAAATGTGAGTTGATTTGGCAGTAGTTTTAAAATGTATATCAGAATCCATGGACTTTACAGAAGTGACAAATATTGCTGTTAGATCAGAAATGTTGGTCTCAGGAAGAAAAAAAAAAAAAAAACAAAAAAAAAAAAACCACAAAACCCCCAAACCAACCATACAAAACCTCTTCTAAGCTTCTGAAATCAGGAATAAACATAAAACACATTCATGGAGAACTTCCAACGATAAACTTCACTCAGCAGAATGGTCTTGGTGAACTAAGAATACTGATGACAGCAGAGTCTATATAAATTTCAAAGTTTTTTCAAGAATTTCACTGCAAAGACAACTTGCTGAAACAGTTTTCTTGACTGGAGAGGTGTCATTGTTTGGGCCAGACTAGCGACTGGGATGAACAACAGATACTCTCTACCTCCCTCTCCAAGGAGAGGAGGGAGAGAGAAGAGGAGACTTGTGAGTTTAGAAGAAACTAAACTAATTTAACGAGGCTATTAGTGAAATTAGAAAGAGAAAACAAACAAACAAACAAAAGAAATATATACAATATATATTTCCCAACAGGTACTGGGAAAGTCTGAGACTGGACTCAGCAACAGATGGGAACTGGATTCCGGGTCTGGATTCATGAATATATGGATAGGGATCAAAAGCAGATGAACAGAGTCCTCCTTGGATGCTGGCCACTGAAGAAAGAGGCTGACCCCTTTGATCCCTCAGCTTTTATACTGAACATCATGCAGCTGGGATGGAATACACTGCTGGCCAGTTTTGGGTCACCTGTCCTGTGCACTTTTCCCCACAGGTGTGACTCCTATGTGTTTTTCTGCTTCTCACCCTCCAACAGGGCGTATAACAAAGTTATTTGAAATGCACTCACATTTCCTGCTAGTGAATCACATATATAGGTCAGATTAACCAATTTTAAGATACCATTATTTATAATGAGAATGTTGTTTTACAGTGAACTTCTAATATTTTCAGTTTGTAAATTTACATTTCAGAGACTTGTGAGTCACACTACCAGTTACATTGTACCACACTGAGCCAAAAAAANNNNGAAACAAAAAAAAAAAAAAAAAAAAAATCCAAAATCTGATACTTTTTAATAGAACATCACATATTACTGAATGTACAGCTCAAATGTATACCATATAATTTTCATTATATGACAGTAATAACTGAAGGTTGTGTGATAGTCATATTGTCCATCGCTCAGTTATATGCTATGTACTTCATACTCTTGAACAGAAAGATGCTTTAACAAAGGCCAAAAGCACTTTTCACATCAGAATTTGCTGCTCAGGTAATTCCGTTACACCTTAAATTACTGCTGAAAGTACTCATCCCTATTTATGAAGTGATCATTAATATCTACATGGATGCAGAAGATTTTTCCATTACAATAAACATTATTATCAAAATTAATGCAGGAATGAATGAATTTGGCTGGCTGGACACCGAAAATAGTAGTAAAATTAAGTAAGATGCCATCACTCCAGCTTAATTGCTGAAGTCTCTTCATTCCCATTTATAAGTTGCCTGAAATCAATAGACCTTGATGAGTGTCTCATTATTCTTTTTTATTTTCTTGTGCAACTCTTTAGAAAGTCTTTTGCCTTACCATGATAGCACGTATGACTTGTGAAGCTGGATACTTGTAGCAATTAAGCATTTTAGCATTTAGCATCCTACAGTTTTGAAATCATGCTATTTCTAACTTCAAGTTGGAGGGGAATGTAATAAATTTCCACTCTGAAGAACACAAATTAAAACCACTTATCATTAAAATATGAACCATTTAATGAATACATTTATATACATTAATAATACATTACTACAATTGATACAAGGCAGACACAATTTTAATTTTTTCCTACTAAGTGATCGCAGTTTACCTCTGTACCTTGATTTCCTAAATAATATCATCTGCAATTTATTTGTCCTACCCCATTCAGATTAGAATAGGAAACTTCTTCTGTACCCATGGTATGAAATTATCATAATTCCTGTACTTTTTATTTCAAAGACATTTTCACCTTCTGAAATATTCTATACACAGTTCACAGAAATCTAAAGCGAACATGGTAAATAGAAGAGAATATTTTCCTGATAGATTGAATGAATCTATTTCATTTTAATTTAATCTAGAATTCCTGAGGGATTAATTAAATTATAGAATACAGTCTCTTAGCAGTCTCTTAGTTGCATTACAGATGAAATTCAGTTTTTAAATTCTGGCTTGTTGCACTGTTTAGCACATTCAGTTGCAAAAATCTATTCTCGGAACACTTAAGATAATACGTTTCACTTGGACCAATTCAACAGTCTTAAATTAATTTCTCTACATAATAATGGTCAAGCTTTTCATCTGGAGTGGGGTATTTATCCACTAAAATGTTGTTCCATCCCTTCTGCAGCGAGAATCATACCTGTCAGGACCCCAAAAATATAGGAATAGTCTATAATATGATATGTGAGGACAAAGTCTTCATTTTGTGTGGGTGTGGACTGGGTCAGTTTCAGAAGAGACTGGAGATTACCCACAGAAAGTCAAAGGTGTTTGTACTAGGATTTAATTTGTCCTGTGGTGTTTTCATAGGACTGAGGAAAGGGAGTGGATAGAAGACATCTAAGAGTGCTGGTGATAAAAATAGAAGGTAAACAAAATTGAAACACTTAAGAAGACTCACAAAATGATCTGCTATTGTACTAGTATTGAAGTGAAAAAATGTTAAATAAAATTCACCATCAGACCACACAAAGAAAAGCATATGGAAGAGGACAATCCATGTGTCCACCCACAGTCATGGATTTTATGTGGTACAGAATCACACAGAGTTGACTGGAGCAACAGTTTCTTGAAGCATCCTCAGAATTTAGTGATGGCAGACCAAATGGAAGAAAATTCTACAGTAGTCTGTACCTTGAATACTGTGTGTAGTTCTGGTATTCCCCACTGTTGAACACAATATAGCAGAATAAAATGGTGGTAATTGTAACCCCACATACAAAGCAATTTCTGAGTAAACAGATTCTTTGTCACAGTCCTCATACAAAATTCCTTTTGAGATTTATGTTATTATTCATCTTAGAAAACAGACAACAGAAAGGCCATGTAATAAAATGCATTTAACTAATGAGTAGCAAGAAAAGGTAAAAAAAGGAATAATTATTGAGTATAGTTTGTTACTCAAGAATTGAAGGTGCTCAATAAAGTTACGGAGCAGTACAGTAATGTAGCAACAAACTGAAGGAAGTATCTTTTCCATACTCCGTGTCATGCAATTGTGGACTTCTTGCCTTAGGATACTGAAAAAGTGTAAAACAATTTAGTTAAGGATTGTAGGTGCCACAACAGCCATTAAATATGTTGTTCCACGTTAAACTGATGGTTTATGAAGTCTTCATGTTGCTAATATCTGGAACAGTGTACTACTCTACTTACTTCTTGTACTTGTTCACTGAAGCATTTTTTATTTTCAACAGTGAAAGACAGGTTCCTAGCATATATGCATTTTAGCTCTGTTGACGATTCCACATCTTGATGTTTGCTACTATTTGGCCCTACACAGAATAAAGGGATGTGAAAAATGTAGATGAGACAATCTGACTTAAGCCTTAGACTAATCTGTCTGTTCATGTAACCTAGAAATTGTGAGAGAGGAGTTATCAATCTAAGCAAATTGAGAATTTTAGGGTTTTTACACCATGTTAAGTTTGGTGGAAAAATTTTTTTCATACAGTCAGGTGTTTCAAACATCCTAACAGAGACAGCTCCTGCTGTGTTCCAGTCATCTGGAAATAGAACAGAATAACTGCTGCTTCACTGTATTTTTGTGAGATTTTATACTCGTCTTATGTTTCCTCAAGGGAATTTAAGAGGGTGCCCTCCTAAATTTTGGGTATTCCTGACTTATCTTCCATTTGCAGTGAAAAAAAGAAAAAGACTGTCCAAGAGGCATCACACTGAGGACAAAAAGCATATAATGGCTCTATGCTTTGTAATTTTTTTGCTTGCAGCTGTTGTTCTATTTCCTGCTGACACTGCATTTTTAACGCTCTAATGATACAATTGTTCTTGAAAACTGCAGAGAAACGGACACCACAAACAACTAATTGCTACTCTGATGAAGCTAGAAATGCATATTGAATTTTTTTGTTGTTCTTGTTAAAAAGTGAGTGAGAGGGATTAGTTGCTAATATATCATGTAAAATGTTCAGTAGCTGGCAAGATTTCACTTCTGCTCACTTAATTAATGTCTGTAATATACCTGTCACTTATCAAGTATCCCACACATATATTACACTATAGTTACTGTTCTGTACCACCTCATCCTGCATGCCCTGAGGGCAGCTCAGTTTAGGGATTCTGCATGATTTTCTGTCAAGTTTAGTCTCAGATTCACTGCTATTCAAAATGTATCACAATAAAAATAACAAAAAGCTCTGTTATCTAAGTCCTTTTCCTCTCTGCCAGTTTCATATTTTCCTGGCTGCTTGGTTCCTCATGAAAATGGGTATATAGCCACTTTCTGCAGTAGACTGTTTGATTCTTGCCATGTTTCCAAGTTTTCTTTAATAAATGTAATGAAAATAATTCAATTTGCTTTATCGCCGTGACACTATCATTCCAGTCATTTACTGTGCGCTATAGATTTATACATAACTGAGCCTTTAAGTTTTCTCTTTTCCCTTCTCTTATGAGTTTTAATAGCATGTAACTTAACATTGAGCTCTTATGTCATTTTGCTACCTTGATGTAGCCTTTTATCATACAAAGCATAAGAGAATATACAACATGCAGACGACCTTAGTTAGTTTGATTTGAGACAGATACAGTTTTTTAACCTAATCCGTTTTAAGAAATTACTCAAAAATCCTATTACACGTCTTTTTATTAGAAATGCACACTTTTAAGTCACAAGTTATTTAGTTAACTGTACATTTGCTTAAGAATGCATAACATTGCTTGAAATAAATTTGAAGGTATATTTAAAAAAAAAGTATGAAAACAAGGATTTAGTTTTCAAAGTACTTTAAAAATATCTATCAGAATACATTATTGTGTATCTTGATGCTAAAATATCCACTTAACACAAAATAATTTTATTTAGAGTCTTCAAAATTTGTCAAATGAGGCCAGAATTCTTTTTGCCCTAGTATTATCACTTTTGTGGAGTGAACGGGAATGCACTCTAGGGAAGAAAGATGTTAGATAGAATGTCTGCTTCTTTGATGGTCGCCCTGACCTGTCAGGAAAAAGGTAGTCTTCCACATCTTTATTTTATTACTTTTTTTATGGACTTAATAAAGAAGAAGTATTCTGTCCTGGGGAGGTATTTAATCGCCTATCTCACTTCAAGAAATGTACCTGATACCTCCTTGGGATGAAGAAGATTCAGAGAGATGAAAGACCAAACCTAGCATTTAATTGAACCTGGAGTTATTCTTGGGAATAATGGAAAGGCTTCATGACAACTTTTCTAAAGTGATAGAAAGGGTTGTACATATGAAAGACACATCCAGGGTGGGAAATAGGGTGACATTCCCCCATTATGAAGCTGCCTAAAGAGGCCAGTAACATTATTTTATCACTCAATAATGGCTTCTTCACACAGTTTGAAAATTTGTGTTTCAAATACTTTCTGATCTTTCTATCACAAGCAAAGCATGACACAAGGATCTGCTTTTCCTCAGAGGCTTTATGCAAATCGTTCACATTTGGCAAATGGAAGTGCAAGGAAAGTATGTGTGAGAAAGCTCAAGAAAGCCCAACTCTAAATTCGACACATGAAGAGAAAATAACAGATTTTAGATATTCAACTTTTCTGTCATGGAGTGCATTTTTAAAGAATCCTTATTTGTGAGTTTCAGGTAGGAAACAGTATTTCTACTTTCAGAAAGCAAGTAAAATCTCCTTCCTACAACACATAAATCAGGTTTCCTCCACAGAATCACAATTGAAAACAAAACAAAACAAAAGCAGATGTTTGCATCAAGGTGTTACGAAAAACAACATACAAAAAAGCATATCAAAATTCAATACTTTGGTCATTATTTTAGTTTCTTCAGAGAATTTCAGGATTTTTATTATTCAGCTAATATATTTATTTTAAGAAGGGACTTCATAATGTTAGAGATAGTACTTGAAGCATTTTCCCATTTCAACAATGCTACTTATTCCATCAAAGAGAAATCCTTAGTAAAATAAGTGTGTCTCAAATATGTATAGAGAGCTGCTTATATACACACACTTATATATATATGTATATATGGTTGTATATATATGTACATAAATACAAATAATTCACAAGAGAAAAACACATATAGCTGCTGAAGAAAGAAAAAATATTCTGCCTTATAAACATTGAATTGTTAGCAGTGTTATAATTCTCACAATGAAAACTTAAAAAAACACCCACGTGTTACTTGGCTATATAATCTGATGCTAAATTTGCTTAGAGCACTAACACTGGGTAAACTTTACTCTGAATATCTACCTTTTAAACTATAAAAAGTATACAGAATTCTAATTTTCAACACAGGCAAAAGGTCTAGGCCAGCACAGTAGCATCTTTCCAACTATTGTATTTATTTTCTGTATTCAAATCTCACATAGTCCACTATAATAATACAATAATGATGCTACACAGAGGAAAAGAAAGATAATTTTATCTCACTGAACATCATATAAATTTTCATCCTTCTGTTAAGAATTATATTTCACTTGGCTGCTACTAAGTTTATACAATATCTTGCACAGAAAGTTGAAATTTTACAGCACAATTAGAGCATAAACAGTCAAACCTTTGTAAAACAGACACTTATTTAACAAGAAGACTAAAACAGGGAAATACGCATCATCTGTTCGCTATGAAAATATTCGGTATTTGACTTCTACTTTTATGATATTTGGATAATATCATAATGAAGATATAAGCATTAAGCATTTCAACTCAAAACACTAATATGAAGCGGGTCATCACTGCATATTTATTATATATTATTACTGTATTGTATTGTATTGCATTGTATGGTATGATATGATGTATGACAAGATATGATAAGGTATAATATGATTATATTAGATTTATTATACTGATGGACAGATAAATGCTGCCATAATTATCTATACACTCACTGTAAAGACAGCTTCTACTCATGAAAATCTGCTTGGAAAACAATCAGTATTACAGGACTACCAGGCAGCAGTACTTCATTCTCCACATAGGAAAAAATGGATAGCACTAAAGAAATTGCCATATTCAACACTAACTACTGCCTACATATTACCAGCTTCTCTGATTGGTTTAAAACAAGACCCTAAGGAAAACAGCTATTAAAATTCACCAACAAATAATGCCATTTTTTTTTTTCAGCCATGAATACAGAAACAGAGTCATTTAGATATTTTATAAAAATATGTAAAATTTATATCCCTATATATTTTTAATTTACATTATTATATTTATATTTATGGATATTATATGAAGTTATATGATACTAATACTTGCCTTCAAGGATTAAATTATCTGAAATACTGAAGCTTGGACTGCAGAAAGAAGTATGTTTTCTAGAACTACATGGTATCTGCAAAATACAGGTGCAATAGATTGTAGTCAGATCAATTAACGTATTCATTTTTTGAGATTAAAAACTCTGAGAAAATTTGAAATTTCATGTCTGACTTCTGTGTTATCAATTTTTATTCAGTTATCCATTATATGTTGAAAAACATATAGGAATAACCAACTCCAGCACTTTCAGTCTTTTTCAGGGCTAAAATCCAAGCAGTTCAAGTGGCAGTCAGCCTTAAATTTCATTAGATATTTTAACTCATTATGTACAATTTTTATAGTAACATAATACATTATACAGGGTTTTTGGTGGTTTTTTGTGGTTTGAGTGTGGGGGTGGTTATTATTATAATTTTGTGTAGTGAGCCGTTATTTGGACATTGATCAACACAAATGCATGGGATATGGATCAGATGGTATGGTTTTTATGGAAGAGTATCCCATAAAATTAATCTGGCAAACTCAAATGACTCTCTGAAAAATACGCCAGGCAATAACTCTTACGAAGACATCAGATACAGAATATTTCAGTTGGAGGGGACCTAAACCCATCATCTAGTTCAACTGCCTGAACAGTTCACAGCGAACCAAAAGCTAAAGCATGGTGCCCCCTAAACACTGAGAGGGTTGGGGTATTGACCATCTCTCTCAGAAGCCTGCTCCAGTGTTTGACCACCCTCTTGGTACATAAATGTTTCCTAATGTCCAAACTAAACATCCCCTGATGTAGCTTTGAGCCATTCCCGTGCATGCTGTCACTGGCACCTCCCCTCTCCATTTCCCCTCTTCAGGAAGCTAAGAGAGCAATGAGGTTGCCCCTCAGAATCCTTTTCTCCAAACTAGACAAATTCAAAGTCCTTAGATGCTCCTTCTAGCATGTTCCATGCCCTATGGTCAAGGAAAGACGGTCAAAGAAAAACATTTTTTTGCAGAGTTACACTCTTGCAAAAAACCCCTGAAAGTTAGAATTGTATGGCTTAAAGTATATCCTCTTTTTCTTAACCATACCAGAATATCTAATAAAAGTTACTAATTCACACTGAGAATTGTGTGTTGCTTGTATTTGTGAATACCATCAGGACTGCATTGAAAACACTACTGCTGGAACTAAAATATGGAAAACTAATTTGGCAAATATTCTTGAATTTCATAGGAATTTGTCAGTCACAGTGCATTGTAGACTATACAGAACACATGTGAGCTCAATTCACATGGTAGAAGAGAAAATATCCTTATGTGCTGACAAAGAAAGGTTTTGCAGAAAGCAATACATCTTCAATGTCCCTATAACCACTGAATTAAGTAATACAGAATTATAATTCTGACTACGTTTTTCACAGTGTATACCATGTCACCATATCTTTTGCATAGCTGTGAAGGTCTGAATAACATTTTAGAAACCCTTGCAAAGCAAAAAAATGCTAATTATTATATAGAAAATTAAATGTTCATAACAACTTTAATTTTTTTCTTGAAAGCATACTTACTTGATCATAGGCAAAAGTATTCTGAATTTGCAAGTGGAATTAATAGAGTTCCATTATTAATATAACCTTTTCTGTATGATGCTTAATGTTACAATGTAAAGATTGGCTAACAGTGGCATAAAACCAATCCAGCAGCAAAGAACATATAAGATTGCTTAGTTTATTGCAAATCCTAGAAAAATATAATAGATGTCCCAGATACAGAACAAGTAAAACACTTTTTAAAAGAATGACCTTCTTAAGCCATACGAAAGCGTTGTGCCTTTCACGCTTTTTACCAAAGATCATGAAAAGAAATGCCTGTAATTAAGAAAACATTTTTATAACCATATAATATGGAGCATCTAAAAATACGTAAAACAAAAATATTCCTTACTCTTGACCATCATCTGTTAGTCACTAGGCATTTGTTTATTTACTTGGAAAACTGAGTATTTCTTTTTTTGTAAAATTATTTTAACTAGTCTTTGTTAATTCTACATATCATAATATAATTATACTGGTGAAAAAGTTCAATATCTGACTGAAAATTTTCATTGACATTGCCATTTCTTTTTCACAGAATGGCTTTCTCAGTCATAACTTTTCTAAAAAAACCCAAATTCCACAAACCCATCAATATGTTTTCTGTAAAATAAAAGAAATGTCATAAAAAAAGGAATAATGAGACCCTGTGACCGGTCTAATGGATCAGGCAGTGGCTGGTCAAAACAGTTATAGTGTGGAAGCAGCTGACATAAAGTCTTACTTCCAAGAAAGAGTGGAAAAACTAACGCATATACATATAGTATACTGTAGTGCACGGAGAGGAAATATATCTTTAAACTAAGTATGTTATCTAAGCAACAACTTCTATGACAATACAGTATAAAAAATAAATTGCAAATGCGTGGTATCCATTTTTAGTATACATAAGTACCTCTTCTCTTTCCTGACAAGAAAATACCTCTTTTAAGTGAGAAGTGCTGGTATCTTTTCCTCCAAAAGGCCTTCCATAGGATATATAAGACCCTACATTCATAGATAATAATGAATAACAGTCAGAATATCAGCAAAACCTTTAAAATATAATTGACACTATCACTATAATACAAAAGTGGTGTGAATATGAGGATTGGTCACTCCCATTAGCCTGTACTCCTTTCTAGACTCAAATGAGCTATTAAACACTTTCTAAATTGATTTTAAACAAAAGTTAACATACAATAAGAATTTATGACGAAAATGCTGGAAGAATTTAAAAGTTCTATAGTCATGAAGGATTCTTTTCAGAAAATAAACTAAGAAAAAAAACAACCAACTAGTCAACCAAAAATAATAAAAACCCAAAAGTTAAATATCAGCTTAAGCATAATTTGGAAAACAAATAAAAATCAGAGTCCTCACTACATTGTCACAGCAAATTGGATGGATTAGACTACTTAACTGTCTTAGCCACAGACCTGAGCACCCATGTGGAGAAATGTTAGCGCTGGCATCCAAGAAAAGAGCCAGAGATTCAAAGGAGAGGAAAGAAAGGACACCCATATTCCACTGCTGAAATGACTGTTCAGTATCAAAGACCTTGGTGTCAGACTACCATCACTGGTGTTAATAAAGAATGAAATAAGCAACAGTGCTAAATGAATAACACAGCAGGTGCTAGAAATAAGTTTCAAATGAGGCTTTACACAGACTGTAGAAAAAATATTTGAAGGCAGAATTTAGAAGCTGATATAAAAGTGAATAATGTTATGTAAGCAATGAGGAATTGTTTCAACCAAGCAAAATTCTGCTGATATAAATGACTTAGAGAAAATGAGCACATTATATTTATATCTAGCCTATATTTTTGCTGTGGAATTGCAGAAGATGCCACAGAATTGATCACACAGATTAACTGCACCTTATTTCCTTAAATTCACTCTTTGGTAAGGACTATTAACTATTGTACTATGACTAACCTTTCTAACAGATTAAATCACTCTTATGACTAGTTTCTTTCACGCTTTATTGTTTGCAATTTTTAACAGAACAAACTAAACAAAACTTCTCGGAGTGTAGATTTTGCCTATGAAATACTATGATTGCTCAAAGTATTCCATAAGCAAGTGTGTAATGACCCATGACATACAATAAGTTCTTATACGTTTAATTTACTGCAGAGGACTGGTTTCACTTCTGTTGCTCTGAGACAATGAAAACATAACAGCTTTATTATGACAGGAGAACTGGCCATCCAGGATATGGATAAGGCTGAGGTACTGAATGACTTTTTTGCCGCAGTCTTCACTGGCAAGGGCTCTGACTGCACTGCCCAAATCACAGTAGGTAAAACCAGGGGCTCTGAGAAGGGAGAACTGCCCATAGTAGGGGAAGATTGGGCTCGAGACCACCTGATGGGACCTGATGAAATTCATCCACTGGTCCTGAAGGAGCTGGCGGACTAAGTTGTGAGGCCACTTTCCATCATATTTGAGAAATTGTGGCAGTCTGGCAAAATTCCCATGGATTGGAAAAAGGGGAACATAATCCTGATATCAGAAAA
>VXBW01001980.1:0-24163 GCA_013400375.1 Thinocorus orbignyianus | reverse complement strand
AGGGCCACCAAGATGATTAAAGGGATGGAGCACCTCTCCTATGAGGACAGGCTGAGAGAGCTGGGGCTGTTCAGCCTGGAGGAGAGAAGGCTCCAGGGAGACCTTATTGCAGCCTTTCAGTATCTGAAGGGAACCTACAGGACAGCTGGAGAGCGACTCTTTGTCAGGGAGTGTAGTGATAGGACAGGAGTAACAGTTTTAAATTGGAAGATCAGATTTAGATCAGATATTAGGAAGAAGTTCTTTACTGTGAGGGTGGTGAAGCACTGGAACAGGTTGCCCAGAGAAGTTTTGGATGCCCCATCCCTGGAAGCGTTTAAGGACAGGCTGGATGGGGCTTTGAGCAACCTGCTCTAGGGAGAGGTCTCCCTGCCCATGGCAGGGGGGTTGGAACTTGATGATCTTTAAGGTCCCTTCCAACTCTAACCATTCTATGATTCTATGATAAGATTTTTATCTTATAATAAATGGGTTTTTATTAATTTAGCAAACATTTTAAGCAGATTTTTTTCTGGTTCCTCCCTCTGTGAAGTAGTCGCACAAAGTTTCATATCTTGACTTTTACTGTCTTCATTGTGACTACATTTTCCAGTAAAAAGATTCTTCATATTGAAATAAAAGAAAGATAAAACAATATTTAACCGTATCTTTATTTACATTATTTGAGTGTTTTTTTCTGTAAAAATAAATTAATTTGAATACATTCACAATAACACATGCATTTTGGATTTATGACCACCTGAACCACAGAATTCTACTGCATAGTATAATCCTTAAAAAGGAGCTATGATGAAATAGATTATAATGAAATAGTCAGACTGAGCAGGCAGAAAAAAAGAGGGTGAATTTTCTCTAGAGCATCCTTGAAATACTTATCTTCTCTAAACCAGAAAATTACACAAAATCTGCATTCCAGAATATATGTGAATTTGAACTGATCAAAAACATTTATTAAATTGTTCTTTGTTAAATAATAATGTAAAAAATCACCTCTCACAAGAATGTATTGATTGGAACTATCTCTTTTCCTTAAGTATGATGATCCTAAATATTTCACTGATTTGTATTTTTCTACATGATTAACATTGTTTTATCAAATGTTATAATAAATATTTTCCTACTATTATATTAATAGTATATTAAAATATACAAATTCAACAGTTAAAAAGTTATGGTAGCTTTCATGTATTCTAAGAATATAACAATTTTTTTATCCCTTGTGCTCTGGATCAGGAACACACTGGTACCAAATTCAAATTCTATTTACTCCATCATGGTTTTTTATAGCATTCTCATTATTTGAACATTCCTGATTCTACAGTAAAACAATCCTGAACAAAGACCCTGCTGCACAAAAGACTAGGGACAATTCTGAAGTTTCAGAATTGCATTGGATAGAGTAGAGGATGACACAATTCACAAACAACAAAAAGGAATATAGAACAGGAAACCACAGCAACTGTAGAACTTAGAGGATCTTTTCAAAATAGTGTGAGAAGACCTAAAAATCATCTTTTGATGAAGTACATGCTAATGTATAAGTATAAAGGGGAATTAGATAAATTTGTAATCCTATTTCCAAATTCATGCAAATACTTGTATTTAAGTGTAAAGAAATGATAGGATTAAATGTGAATAAACTCATAGTAAGTAAATTTCATATCCGCAGATGTAAAACAAACTTTGAAAAGCAACCCATGACAAACTACAGATAAGCACTGCCTAATCTTTCCCTTGTCAGAGGACAGCTCAGGACTTCCACAGATGAAAGTAAGTACAGCTGTATATAACTTTTCTAAATGTTTAATTTAATATACAGCAGGAAGTCAGAATTTCTAGGTAGGACATAGTACTTAATCTGTATGTTTGAATTCATTACTTTGCTTTCTAAACTACAACAGTAAAGCAAAAAATCACTGTGAGTCTTTCAGTTCTGAAAAGTGATGAAATTAAAAGAATTACAAAACCCCACAAATATGCTCGGTCCCAGAGATCAAATAATGTTCTTCCCCTACAGGCGAAATGATAGTTGGATTTGGATTTTCTTTTTCAGATAAATACAATTATTTTTTTCCCGAAAGTGATTCCATACAGTTTTGATAAATCAAAAGAAAATAGCAGGTAAGTTGTTCTCAAGGACCACAAGCTTTGGGACTTTTTCTTCTAAAATCAGTACTAGCTTTTTATCAGCTACACTGTATCACAATTGCAGTGTTGGAGGTTCTTTTAGTGCTATCTCCACTCCACTGTCTATGCTGCGACTAAGTTCACCTCCCCTATCCTGGTATATTGTAAAGTATTGACCACATACTAAATAATAAGAACTTCAATCTGCACAGTACAGATGTAGAGATTACCAGCATTTGAGTTTGTGCAGATTGGTTCTAATTTTTTGCAATATTTTTCTGCAAAACTACCCAAGTTTAAATTTAATATTTACAATTAATATAATTATTTGCTCCTATTAGTAATAATAAAAAAAAAAAAAGCAGAAGGAATAACAAGAGTAGTTTGGTATTGGCAATTTGAATATCATCTCAACTACAAAGCTTACAAGATTTTAGACAAAAATTAATTAAATATATAAATTACAGTTTGCAGAAACTACCATGTTAAGTGCCTGAGAGAATGAAACAGCGATGAAGTTTACAATCAAATATAGTGGCCATTCAAATACTTTAAATTTACACACTCCACAGAAGATGTTCAGCTAGATAAACTTTTATAAAATTGCACTAAACCATATGAAGTAGTCAGTAATTTTTATCTCTCATAACCTGAGAAAACTTTGGAACAGAAGAAGTGTCTGTCTGTTTATCAACCAAGTTATTTTAAAAAACTTGGTGCCAACAGAAAATGCTATCTTTCATTCTAGATGGTGTGTCAAAGAAATCTCTAAAAATCTCTGTTTTATAATTTAAAATAAGTGGTTATGTCATAAATCAAGTCAGTTTTGTAGAGAAATTAAATGTATTAAACATAAATTAGCCATACAACTTATCTGCATAAATTGTGCTTTTAAGTAATTTCAACGTACTCAGGGGACACACTGTTATTTCATTAAAAGTTTCATGTGCTCAATACACAGGGATAAGGTTTGTAATGTTGATACTGTTATCATGTCCTAGGCTGTGATATAGCTCAGATTAATTCAGGCAAGGGTATGTCCAGAAATTGTACCAAGTCATAAGTGTAATATAACTGTGATGTGCTAATAGCAGTTCAGAGAATAAGTATCAAAATGGAAGCAATGGTTCCATTCTCCAATTTTTCACTTCATCTTAAGAATATGTCAGAAATATTTCAACCTCTTTCTTAGAATTTTATTAATTTTATCTCAAAATGAGCTTTCAATTTATTTTACCCCATCTACATACTTGACTAAGTCTCTGGCTTTGTTCTGACATTTTCAAGGCTAAATGGTAGAGTATGTGAGTATGTATTATTTAAAAAAAACCCAACCAACCAACAGAAACCACCAAACATCACACTCCCTATTCTCTGACTCAAAAAGCACATAGTCCTTGGCTAAAAAATATTAATTTTTGAATATGTTACTTGGAACAACTGAGTATATTTTCAGAATATACTGAGCTTGAAGCTTTCAGCTATAAGTGGGAGAAGTGGAAATATAAATAATTAACATTAGTTGATTCCAATTCAGTTAATTTTTGTTCAGTAGCAAAATATTTATTTGGTTGCAGACTTTTTCACGGTCATGCAGGAATTTGTTCCATTGGTCTTTAAGCAAATAAGAATTTGTCATAAACTTGTACACTGATTTTTTTTCCTTATACCACTTTCAAAATAAGAACTGGTCAGACCACTTCTTCTAATAATTGTAAAGATCCCTTGGCCGGTTTTACCTACCCAGATTTTTACCTGTCTTTGTATACCTACATAAATTTCTCTTCTAAGATGGCTTTAGTTTACATTTTCCAATTCTAATTCATTTTATAATAAGATTAATTCTAGATATCCCAGTGAATATTAGATGTTGGCTGGAAACTTCTTTCACATTTATATCTGTGTTTGTAGGATTAGAAAGGTCATTAAAGACATTGTGAATAAACAGCATGTCAGTCACAATTATGAGCTACCAATCCATGTCAAAACAAAACGACTGACTTATGAAAAAATAGAGATCTATTTTTAGAAAATAAGATTTGCAGTACATTTATTGTAAGTCCAGGCCATCCGTATAATCTTCACTGAAATATAATATAATTTCTATTCATTTTAATGTTGCTAAAATCTTGAATTAGGTTATTAGATTAAAAAGCCCCACAATGTTTTAAAATTATTATTGCAACAGGGGTAGTAACAACAAAAAGTTTATTAGTGTAAGAACAGATGGAAAATTATTACGACAGTAGGCTTGCAGAAATGTTCCTGAGATAAATTCACTAACAGAGCATATAAAACCTTTCTATTTTTAATCACTGTGACAAAAACTGCAAGATATGACTGTAACAGATTTTTTATCTATTTATTTTCCAAATTAGTGTGTGGTATGTTAGAACAAGGAAACAATTTTTCTGAGGGACAAACTTTATTTTCACATTACAACCACCTAGAGTATCCAGTGCATCCCTGCTGACTAGGTGGTGCACTACCATGAGGGAATCCAGCTGTAATGTTTCTCTTTTTCTCCCCCTGCTCTTTAATGTCTTCCTCTGTGTTAGTCAATGCTTAGATATTACCATCCACAGTGTTGAAGAAGTGCAGTGGACAGAGAAAGAATTTTCCAAATTAACCAAGTGAGAATTCTGCTTGGTGAACACTTCATAATACCATCCATTAAAAATTAAAACTCTGTCCCCACATTTTGCAGCTTTTCTGTTTCTCAGTTAACATTGTGCATGAACACGGTGTTCTGTTTTGCCTGTTCCTAGACCCTAAAATATCTATTGTTTCAGAAGGTGACAGAGAATCAAAGACTTTCTTGGAATTCTGGGTGGCTTATATGAATGAACTAGCAGAACATTTCATTATTTAACATCTTATGCTTACCAAAAAAACAACAACAAAAAGTAAAATGAAAAAAAAAAAGTCTAATTGCACACCACATAATGTTTGTTTATACGCTTTAATATGCTTTTTTTTAATGTTTATATACTTTAAATGCTTTAACATCAGCTATACAAGATAAGAAAACTTCAGCAAGGGAAAAATACCCAGACACATTCTGAATGCATATAAAACAGAAAAAAAAAAAAAAAAAAGTCCGCAAACACATTTAAAGAGCAAGTGATACTTTCCACTGTTGATTCCATTTATTCTTTCCAAGTTTTATTTAAGCCTATAATTACACAATTGCATAGGTCTATCGAATCTATTGCAACTCACTCTAGAAGTACCATATAACATGAGAAAATATAGAAAAAGATATTACAAGTAATTAGTACTGTGTTGAATACAGAGAAAAGGAGAAGTGTTAATGTATGCATGCAAGGTAAGTCTCAATTCAATCTGTGTCCAGGAACAGAAAAAAAAGCTTACTGAAAAAGTTATTAAAGCTTTGGGTGTCATTTCACTCAACAAGTTTCAACTAACTATTATAATGTAACTTTATTCTCTACATTTATTTAATATTAGGCCAGATACTTGCATGATCTGAAGAGAACTAAATTCTTAAGTGTGCTTTACATTTAGTCTGTAACATCCTAGCCTCTTCCTTGATTGACCTGACAGGTTCATTTCTTCAGACCAGTTTAGAAAAGACGTGGGTATATACAAGTAATAGTTTAATACTGTAGTACAACTAATTAATGATTATTAAAAATAAGCTGCAACCATAGATATGAAAGGTTTACAAAGATGAATTAAGCAGCTGGCAGGACTATAAGATGTTTTTTAACCGAAATATGATCAAAAGTCTGTACAAATCTTGCTTTAGAAATTAAAAGAAAGTTTGAATAATTTTCTTTTCATCCTCCTTTCTGCTTGCATATTTTTCCCCTTCATATTACAGGAATGCTTCAAAAGATTTACTTCAGCTTTCAAGTTAATTCTGAAGAGCTACCTCAAGCTATGTAAGTGGAAACTTTACCCATCTCAGTGACTGTCCTACCAGTCTGAAGTTGTGATGCGTTCCTTCTCTGAGTCTCTTCAGAGATATGTCTGGGTGATACCAGTTCCCCATCGCTTTATATTCTTTTTTTTTAGCAATTATTTTTTTCAATATTGAATAGAAACTCAAACCAACACAATATGGAGAATATTTTTCCTCAGTATTTGGAAATCAGCAGTGATAGTAACCTGTTACCTGTAGAGTCCTATGTAACTATGATATTCCCGGTCACCAGTGAAGGGACAGTTTGGTTATTTGATGCAAAGATAATAAAAATCTGATGTATTACAGTTAAAATAGATGTCTTATGAGTAATTTCTGTTTTGAATATGAAAAGTACATATTAGGTTTGACTTAATATGTTTGTTCAGTGGTAGTGCGTAGGCTAGCCAAAACTGCCCTATACAGTATCATTCACAGACAGTCATTTGCTATGCAAAAACATGTATATAGGAAAAATTCTGTTCTAAAATTTAGTTATCTTTAAGCCTTCTTGGTTTACCATGTAAGAATAGGATATATTGCTCTGATGTCTGTTTACCCTTTTAATCCTCTGCAAATCTATGTATCAATAGTGGCTTCTTTTCTCTCTCTGTGAGAAAAAAACATGCAGATTAAATGTTGGACACTTGAATTCTCACAGAAGAAGCAAAATAGAAGGCCAGCAGTTCCTACAGTACATCACCCTTACTTCCTAAGACAACATACAAAGATAGTAATTATAACATAGACTAAGAAGCAATGACAGGAAATGTAGCAATACATAGAAAGGCTTTCTTTTTCTTTGTTTATCAAATTAATCAACCCTTGAGGAAAAAGGATATCTTTATAAAGTATAAATTAATTTTAAGGAAGCTTTTTTGAGGACGTTGAAGTATTATAAACATAAAAGACAGATATGGGTTGTTAAAAAAAAAGTTAATTTTAAGTACATAGTTATTAATGGGCAGGCAGCACTGTTACTGAGTACTACTTAAACACTGTATTAAGAATTATTTTGTAATAATTCTTAAGTTATTGTTAACGTATCTGGACCAGAAGATTTTAAAAGCCATGACTATTTTGAGTACGTCTAACCTTTACTCATAGGCATGAGAATTTTCAATAAAAACACTGCAAACCTAGACCAAAGATATTTTAGGCTTAATCAGAAATTCTAATAATACGGCAAGATGGCAAATTATGCTATGGAAATATATAGATTTTAGACATTTCCTCACCCATAAGATCTCTAATTAAATTGGTTAATTTATTCCAACTAACAGAATTAAGTATCCAGGGGGTATAACCAAACAATAAAGCTCAATGGGGTTGGTTATCTTAAAGTAAGATTAATGCTATGATGTAATTTATCTGTCATAGCAAAATTGATAGTTCTGCAATTCTTAGAGAAACATGAAATCGAGTATTTTATAATGCTTAACAGTTGTTTCACGTGAGCTGTGCAGTTGACAAGTATATGGACACTTTCTTTTTTCAAAATTCAGTAGCATGCTAGCTAGGATAGCTACTCCAGTGTCAGCCTGCTAGGATTAGTAGGATAGTATCTTAAATACACAATATCATGTAAACAAATATGTGAACAATGGTTGGTGTATTACAGCCACTGATAAAATCAACTTCCCTGGAAAAAATCCAACCAACCAAAACAAAACAACACACTTCTGTAACACGCACAATCTTCAAATTCACCTTTCCAAGGTCATCCAGTAAGCTATAAAGCAATCTAAAGCATTCCACCCTACAGATTTCACAGTTCCCTTCACTCTCTGCCTTTTGAAGATTAAAAGTCTTTGTCTTATGCAGTACAGGCAACACTGACTATGCATAAAATACATTGAATTAAAAAATAGCTGGTTTTGATGTCCATGAAAACCTGAAACTTCATCTCATTCACTGTTTTTCTCATAACTTGCCAGAAATATTCAATATCTTTTAATGGTATGGGCTAGTTTTGCCCTTACCATTTCTCCAGCACGAAGGTCATATTGAATTTTGTCTCTCCTTTTACTAGTAAAGACTTAAAAATTCACCTTATACATCTGTTCCTTCAATATGCCCTGCCCTTATGAGTTAATTTCAACATACAGAATACTCAGCAACAGGATGCTCAAGAGAAACATGGCACAATAGTTAATCGGTCAAGCATCACCGAAAAATTTGCTTTTGACTACCTTACCTGGTTTAGCAGGTATCTTTACCTTCATACTAGAGAAACTAATTGTAGCAATAACTGTAGGTATATATAGCAGTAGCTGTGGACTGTTTGGTGGATATGGAATTAATTGGTTGGATGGTAGTGGTGAATGACTCAATGTCTAGATGGATATCAGTGATGAGTGGTGTGCCTCAGGAGCCACCAGTATTTGGACCAGTACTTTTTAATACCTTCATGAGTGAGATAAACGATGGGATCAAGCGCACCCTCAGCGAATTTGCTGACGACATCAAGCTGAGTGGTGTGGTTCACATGGGATGTCATCCAGATGGACCTGGACAAGTTCAATACCCATGGGCCTGTATGAACTTCATAAAGTTCAACAAGGTCAAGTGCTAAGTCTTCTATCAAGGTCAGTACAATGCCCTAGTATTTATACATGCTGAGGGATGAAGGAATTGAGAGCAGCCCTGTCAAAAAGGACTTGGTGATACTGGCAGATGGAAAGCTGGACATGAGCAAGCAATATGCACTTGCAGCCCAGAAATCCAACTGTATCCTGGGCTGCAGCAAAAGAAGTGTGGGCAGCAGGTTGAGGGAGGTGATTCTGCCCCTTTACTCCACTGTGGCGACACCCTACCTGGAGGATCGCATGGACTTGTTGGAACGAGTCCAGAGGAAGGCCACAAAAAAGATGAGATAGATGGAACACCTCTCCAATGAGGAAAGGCTGAGAGAGTTTATTCTGTAGAAGATTCCAGGGAGACCTTATTGTGGCCTTTTAGTATGTAAAGGGGGGTTGTAAGAAAGATGGAGACACATTTTTTGTAGGGCCTATTGTGAGAGGACAAGGGATAACCATTTTTAAACTAAAAGAGAGTAGTTTCTGTCTAAATACAAGGAAGAAATTTTGTACAATGACCCATTACTGGAAACTTTCAAGGTCAGGTTGGATGGGACTCTGAGCAACCTAATGTACTTGAAGATATCCCTGTTTATTGCATGGAGGTTGGCCTAGATGACCTTTAAATGTCCCTTACAATCTATGACAACGCAACATTCTTTTGAAGCAGTGGCACCTCAACTTGTACATGTTTTTATGGAGCCTGTATTAAGCTGAACTCTATTCCTCTGAATAAAGTAGGATATAAAAAACTCCCCTGGAAATGTAGAAAGAAAGCAAATAACTCAAAGACTGCACACATATTGCTCTTCCTTTTTGCCAAATATTCTGCTTAACTAATCAACCTATCCACCTTTTCCATCACGTAGAAGGAATGCTTCACAAGTTTTCTGTGGCCAAGCCAGGAGAGCAAAAAATAGGATATCACAATACTCAACATTAACCAGTCCAAAGATGATTGACGAAGGCCAAATTTTGTTCTTTTTTTTTTTTTTCTTCTTTTTTTTTTAAAAAAAAAAATTTATTTTGAAAGAGAACCTAGGAATTTTAAGTCTGAAAGGCTGATTTGGATACCCAGACACTAAATCAAATTTTTATTTAGCATGATTATTATTAATAGTTCAAGGATAGTAAGGAGATACATAAGAACTAATAGCATTAAATTTATCACCTTCTTGATAGATTATATGGCCTATTGCATAATTAAAAATAAAATAAGTCCATGATTCAGATGATAGAATTGGACTCCAGCAAAGCTTTATGAATTGTTCCATATGGCAAATACTTTAAGATCAGATAAAATAAATCCCCATGAAGAAAAGAGAAAAATAAGCCAAAAAGCAAAACCGTAGGTTTTGTTCACTTCTATTGACATCTTTAATTTAAAAATGTAGAAAGCACTGAGCTTAGAGATTTGAGTACAGACTCCAAATTCAGCAGGACCTTAACATTCCGGGGAAAGGTTGTAATCCTACTAAAACAAGTGTAAAGACAAGAATGCAAGGTACGACATTTAGCAAGAAGAAATCATAAGCAAAATGGAAGATGAACAGTTACACAGAAGATCTGCCAAGCCCTTTTGTTACAGTGGATCACAGTTTGAATGCCCTGCTGTTCTAAAATGTCAAATGATTTTCTGACAGTGTTCTCTAGAAAGTATCCTGTAAGTGAAAAAGAGACAATAGCTATTCAATGTTGGTCTGCACTGGAAAAAAAATCATATAAAATTTTTCTGTATAATTTTTTAAGAAAGAGCTTTTAAGTAAAAACCAAGCTGGGCTTAATGATAGGAGATTTGGAAGCCTCTTAATCTAGCCTGAGGGAACCAATTTTGTGTAATCTAGAAGAAAAAAGGGCAGGAAATGCTGGATACTTCATTGTCCTTCACACACACAAGGCAATTAGTACTGTTCTATTACTGCAAGACTAAATAAGAAGAAACTGGCTGACATTTTCAATAAAATTATTACTTTGTGTTAGAACTAGGAATTTTATTTCCTAAAGCCAACAAGAACCTGAGGAGAGTTTCAAAAGATGTTTTCAAAAGATAGATAAGCAATGTATCTTTGAACCAGAATCCTAGCACAATTACATTGCATCCCTGCAGAAGTGTGGATACAAGGAGATTCTCTCTCAAAATCAATACACTTCTATGGTCATGGCATAGAATCTGTACGTTCTTTTTACTTATCCTCCAATAAGCCAGTTTTTTGTTTTTCCTCCATAGTTTTCCAGTAGTTACAAGGCAATGCAGAACTTAGTTGTGGCATCACATGTAGGCTTATATATTTACATACAAAGTTCTGAATGAGTAAACTAATTTAATGAAATTTTGATTTACAAGGAGAAAGACATTTAGTTCAATCTAATTATTTGAAAACAGTTAGTGTGCAAGATGTGAAAAATCCAGCAATTCCATCCACTGTGGAAAAGTTTCTCTAAATTATTTTCCCTGCAACTAATTGCAGTTAGATACAATAGAATTCCATTTAACAAGGCAGGTCACGGGAGGTGATGCAGGTCACGTCCAGCAGAGGGCCACCAAGATGATTAGAGGGATGGAGCACCTCCCCTATGAGGACAGGATGAGAGAGCTGGGGCTGTCAGACCACCCTTGTGTTCTACAGTTACTCACTTTCAAGATTTGTAAGCAAAGCAAGCAGCACAACCTCAATAACCTGTTCTTGAAGGAGACAAGAAAGTCGACAAAGAATTTCTCTCATTAAGAGATAGCCCAACAAATAATGTATACAACTCAGAATTTCACAAGGTTCACTATGCATGTAATACATTAATGAAATTGATATAGTTACAATGCGAGATGATCAATGCTATGCGGCCTAAAACAGTGGTATTTAAGATTAAAATAACATTCTTTCTATATTTGAACTCTCTCCAACTTTCTTTGGTCAAAAAAGTTCTTTAACATTTTGCTTTTGTATAAACATTTTTCTGAGTATCAGAAAACTGAATTGATTTTTTAATTAAGTATATTTTTCAACAGTGCTGTTTACGTCGTAGTCATTGTTGTACTGCTTATGATCTTCTGCCTGAGTGGCCACATATTTTGTCTACGTAGTTTTATACTAGCTTCTTCAGAACTAGTGATTATATATGACCCTTTCAGAAATGATTTAAAAAAGGAAAAGGGAAAAAAAAATCAAACCAAAACAAAAAACTATACGTATCTAAAACAATTTTTTTTTTTTTTGGTCAGTGCCAGAGCCTGTTAAAGCTGGGGTACATACTGTTTATTAATTGATACCATTACATTCAAATATAATACTATTTTGGTATATAAGTAAAATAGAAATAATTTTTAAGTATTAAAAGGCTCATTGAACACCACTTAAGTTAAAATTTCATTTGTGCAACTCAGACTCCTAAAGAAAGCTTTTAGAAATAGAAAAGTCTCTTCCTTTGTCTTTACTCTAGTTCTTGTGACTTGAGTAGAAGTTTAGTCACCAAAATGTTAATTGATCTAAGTCACTGTTACCTGAAGTAAATTAAGATCGTGATGTAAGATAAAGTTCTTAGAAAGTCAGACAATGAAGTTAATTAAATTCACAAGGTTCACTTTTCTTTATCAATTACCCAAAAATACAGAATAAATAGACTTATCTTGTTCACTAATCCCTGATGTCATGTTTGATTCCTCTTACTCAATAAAATAAAATAAAATAAAATAAAATAAAATAAAATAAAATAAAATAAAATAAATTCTGCACTGAATATAAATTCAGAGAGTTACGCTCAATTTTTCTACTCAGCTAAGTGTACACTTGTATGTATTTCTAAACCATTTAAGGAAATTCTTGTACAAGTGACATAAGACATGCATTGAAATGACGAAACTTCAATAACACTTGCATAATTGCTGTTTTTTCTCTAGTCAACAGGAAAAAAACCCAGACCTTTCTGGAAAGCTTTCAATAACCACATGATTAAAGCAAAAACAACTTACTCTTGAGGTTCTCTGTTATCTTAATTACTTTAAGATTTACTGCACTTACATCCTGTTCTCTTTCTACTGCACACATTTAAGTTATTGCTGTTCTCCCATTTCACTGTTTCAGGATAATAACAGAATAGATAAGCTGTACCACAGTTAATTGTGTTTTTTTCACTCTTCACAACTCAATACCAAAAAGCAAATGCCAGTGTTTCATGATCTTCATACTAGTAGTTCAGTCTTTGGGGCTTTGATATTATTCATGCTGGCATACTAAAATTCAACATGAAACAGCCATGAAAGAAAAATTTATATTTTTTGTCCAGGACACAATAATTAAAGCATTTAAAAAATTGTAATCAAAATAGCATTTCATGAGTCTTCTTTTCCAGGACTGAGGATAAATATTTTTTCTGGTGCTCTTAAAAGTACGTGTTTTAAAAAATCTCAGTAACAATTCTAAAGCTTTTTTTAGCATGGTTTCTATTTTACCATATTTGTAAAACTTATCCCAATTCTTCACTCTGTTTTACTAGTAAGAATACATTGAGTGTTTTCTGCAGCTATATTCACCATATCTTAAATTAAGCTAAACTTACAGAACCTGTTCCATAATGATATTTATCTTGTCTTAAAGACAACTTCTCACATATTTTAAATAACCCAAATCAATGAGAGATATGACTGTTATTTAAAATCTTGTTAATTGCACTATGACTACTAGATGCATCTGTTAAAAGAAACTTGAGTTTAACTGTACAGTCACAGTCCAACAGAGCACTTCTACATTCCTTTGGACTGTACTTTAGGTCTGTTAATTTTTGGCTGGATTAATTTTTCTCCAGTTTTAAACTTCACTGAGTACCAAAAGTCAGGTAGGAATAACGAACAGCAACAAGCAATAATAACATTAGAAAAGTTACAGATTAAGCTTCCCCCTCTTAGGGATGTCAAAAGGATTATTATTTTATGATAGGATATGAGAGAGATAATCTGTTAAATATAACTGATAATTATTCAATTGTATCAAATGGCAAAACCCTTTATCTTATTTTCCCCTCTACTACCCTGAAGGCATCCTTCTAATCAATTCACACTAAAAACAAAAGCAAAAATATCTTCTAACAGGAAATATCCCCAATAAAGAGAGCCTACATTTCATATTTATAAACACAAAGAATTTCATTTATCATAAATGGAAGTGATATCGAAAACTCTACTTAAAGACCTTGGTCTGAGGCTTTTAATCTGCTGTAGATGAGTTCACATACCTACACTAACAAGCAAACAGGATGTGCATTGAGATGCATAGCTGCAACATCGTTCAATCTGCATTTGTATCCCAGAAACCCCTGGAGACAGCATCACACTCTGTAAAGAGCAAAATGTAACTGCAGTGCAAGCCCACTCAAAATACTTTTGCAGACAAGAATCTAATCTTTCTTTATGACCTAGCCAATGACAATGTCTATAGCAACTAGAAAAAAAAGAGGCTGTATATTCAGCACAGACTGTTTTCTCTGAGTCAGTGGAAACCAATGTTCAGGTCCATCCTTAACTTAAAGGGTAAAAGATTTATTTTTGTTCCTCCATCCTTCTACTGTTTTTTGAATAAAATATATTTTTAAAATGATGTGCATACAGTATATGTTTGCAACGTATTTAAAAATAATTGTTCTTCCTCCACATGATAAACTAGACATCTCTTACTGTTAGAAGGTATGCATATTTAGCTGGGTGAGGAAGGAAAGAGAGATCTTTACTATGAGTTGTAATTCCAAAGAATTCTGAAAGCATATCCTTTGAACATGGTGGGATGACTTGCATGACTGGAGGGCTGCAATAGATGGCTACAAACTCTTCAGAAGGGACAAGCAAGGAAGGAGAGGAGGAAGGAGAGGAGAGGTAGCCCTGTATGTTAGTGAGGGCTATGAATGTCAAGAACAAATTAAGTGTAATAGTATGGCTGTGTGCCTATGGGTAAAAATCAGGGGGAGGATCAGCAAGGCTGATATCCTGATATGAATCTGTTGCAGACCACGCAACCAGGTTCTAGAGGAAANTCCCTTGGGAGGCTGCCCTGAAGGGCAAAGGAGTCCGGGAAGGCTGGACGCTTTTCAAGGAGGAGTCTTAAAAGCTCAGGAGCAGACCATCCCTGTGCACTGTAAAATGAGTTGTCAGGGGAAAAGACCATCTTGGCTGAACAAAGAGATATGGTCACAACTTAGGGAAAAAAGAGAGGTTATGGCCTTCGGAAAAAGGGTCAAGCCACTCAGGAAGATTACAAAGGTTTTGTTAGTCTATGTAGGGGAAAGATTAGGAAGGCCAAAGCCCAGCTAGAACTTAACCTGGTCTTGGATGCTAAAACAAATAATTTCTATAGATACATTAGTAACAAGAGGAGGACTCAGGAGATTCTCCACCCTCTAATGAATGTGGGAGGTAACATAGTGACAAAGGATGAGGAGAAGGCTTGAGTTAATGCCTTCTTTGCCTCAGTCTGTAGTAGTAAAGTAGGTTGTTCCCAAAGTACCCAGACTACTTAGCAAGTAGATAGGGGCAGGGAACAGAATGAGTCCCCTGTAATCCAGAAGAGGTGATAAGGGACTTGCTCCAACCCTTGGATACAAACAAGTCTATGGGTCCAGATGGGATCCACCTGAGGGTACTGAGGGAGATGGCAGAAGTGCTTACTCAGCCACTTTCCACCATTTACCAGCACTCCTGGAAAACTGGGGACATCCCAGCTGATTGGCATCTAGCAAATGTGATGGCCATCCACACGAAAGGTTGGAAGGATGATCAGGGGAACCACACACTTGTCAGTCTGACGTTGGTGCCTGGGAAGGTGATGGAACAGATCATCCTGAGTGCCATTACATAGCGTGTGAAAGACATTCAGGTGCTCAGGCCCAGCCAGCAAGGGTTCATGAAAGCCAGGTCCTCCTTGACAAAACTAATCTCCTTCTCTGACAAAGTGGATGAGGGAAAAGCTGTGGATGCTGTTTACCTGGGCTTTAATAAGGCCTTTAATTTTGTCTCACACAATATCCTCCAGGAGAAACTGGTTGCCCATGGCTTGGATGCGAGGGAGTACTCTCTGCTGGGTAAAAAACTGGCTGCAGGGCTGGTCCCAGAGAGTGGTGGTGAATGGAATTAAATTCAGCTGGTGACCAGTCACGAGTGGTGTCCCCCACGGTTTGGTATTGAGGCCAGTTCTCTCTAGCATCATTATCAATTGCCTGAACAANTAGTGCTTAGTGACATGGCTTAGTTATGGCTTTTATCAGGCAGCTTGATGGTTGGACTAAATGATCTTAAAGGTCCCTTCCAACCTGGACAATTCTATAATATAAGAAGAAAAAAATCTGCTTTAATATTGAAGATGTAAAAGTCCCAAGTTCAACATAAAATCATACTTCAGTGAGATTTATCAAAATCCTATTAAACACAGAGAATGTGTAGATAAATTCATTATTAGTGGAAGCATAGACAGTTTGTCAAAACTGTACTATTAGGACACCCCAGCATACAGGAGACTAAAGCTGAAATCTGACAATTGAAACACCATTTTACGAAGAGACTAGTCTGATAAATACAAGTGGCCAACAGGGGCGATTTTGGTGGTTTCCGGTTTGCTGCGTACGTATGTCTTCCTTTTCTTTTAGGAATTTAGGTTAAAAAGGCACATTGTTTTCCTCAATGAACACATGTTTTTCCGAAATGAAAGCATTCATATCAGCCTGCTTCACACAACTGAAAATTTTGGTTTACTAAGCATATGGAATATTTATGGTTTTTATCTTTCTCCACATCTGCTAAAAAAATACAGGAAGTTCACAGCAATGCACGACTTTCCTATATACTCCTCCAATGGGGAAGATATGCCCTTCCATATTTCCAGGCAAATATTGACCAGTTAAATTTTTTTGTCTTCCAAGGCAGAATATTCATCATTAACTGGTTTTCAAAGAAGCATTTATGTATCATCTGAGAAGATATTTCATGACTCTCTGGAGAAAATCTAAGAGTAATATTTTCATTAGTATCTTACGCATCCCAAAAATTGTATGATAACACACACTGAACTGAAAACTCACTAAGGGAAAAGAATATTTAAGAAATTATTTTTGTCCTTCAGGGCAGAAAACGCACAGTGTTTTCTGTACAGTATCCCTCTTGATAATTGAAATAAATTGACATTATGTACTATATTTCGGAGTAATTCATTCCATCAAACAAAGTAGATTTGGCTCAAAACATTCATCTCCAGAGAGCCTAAAGGTGACAGTTGCAACTTTTCTGCCAAATCAATTTATGCTGTGCTGAAATATTATCAAATTTCAAATATACCATATGCTTATAGACTCCCAATTAAAACAGTGTACGCATTACTTCTAAAGAGATTTATCAAACAATTGATTTTGACTGACTCCATTTTATTTTCCTTTCTTTTCCCTGTTTTCTTGATTGTACTTTCTTTAAGTTTTCTGCAGATGTGCTTTATACCAAAAAGAAGTTTTCTATAAACATAATTTCATAAGCTGACAGAGGAATAATTTTGATGTGATTAACAGATTCATACCATGTCAAATAGATTTGAAGACCTGTTTTATTTAGGCGATATACAAAAGAAGAAGAAGTGTGGCTATAGTAATCAAATTTAAAGCTAGGCATTACTGCTTATTAACTACCAGAAAAACAGAATTAGAGTAACCTCGAGATGTGTCACTGGACTACCCATTAAGAGACTAACAGGAGTCTTACATATACTGTCAACAAAATTGTACTATGTATGCTCAGTGTTATGAATTTGCACTTGGAGGAACTTCAAAGTTCATGTCCACTAAAGTTATGAGTGCTTGTAAAGATAGCCAGGAATGCTTTCCTCACCCCTACTTCTTCCATCAATAATTTTATAAATCTAACTACTTCCTATCAGTTTTCTGTACTAACAATACTTAGTTGTGAGTGAAATGATACATTATTTCTCAAAAATAAGACACAGGTCATGCACTATTCCCTCATTCCCTCATTCACTGTCAATAACTCCTTCAACAGAGGTCATACAAGGTATGGCAGTAACAAGATATTTTTTCCTAAATCATTGTTGAGACCTGGGAATAGATGTCAAGTCCTTTCCCATGAAAATTTAATGCCATATTGTTATGGCAACAGGAGTAGAGGTGATAAACATATTATCATCTTTAAAAAGATGTGATTTCTAGGCATTCTGGACTTGGATAGTTGATGATATTGCCTTTTAATGCCATTGTTGTATGCACTAGAAGGACTTTGATTTAATATACAACAGTTCTGGTAGCAATGTGGTTTGAGCTAATGTCCCTCTTTGATCTTTTTTCATAGAAGGAGGAATTTGTCTTCATTCCTTTAAGCATTTCTGCACAATTTTGACTGCAGATAGAAGACAAATAAATACACGATTGCATTTAAAGAATATAAAATACTTCAGATCACTCACTTGCATGTCTTCTGTAAGAAGGTATGCTGTTTGTAGAGAAGGCTATTGTTAGTTCCATTATGTGACCATAAAATATTAACTTTCTCATACAGGTAATAATCTGCAGTGCTAAAAACATTTGATAACTTACAGTTGGCTTCTGGAAAACAGCAAGGGAAAAAAAGCCTAACAGATTCCTATCACTGAACTAGGATTTTTATTTTTTTATTTGGTCTCTTCAGGAAAGAATTATTTGTTTCTGACTCGACAGAACAGAAAACTGGGGCAATACGTTACCAATAAAACTTGCTGTAAAAGGGTATCCAAGACTTCTCCAAATAAATGTCAGCTACCTGTATGCTTATTGCACCATGGTATTTTATCATGTTCAGATGAATTTCTGTGACAGAAGAAGACTCCTGATGAAACTAACTCTCTGGTATTGAGTTTCACTTTTATAAGATTTAGAGCGAAAAANAGGGAAAAAAAAAAAAAAAAAAAGTGTTCTGCAGGCCCCAGCATTAAAAAAATCTGGTTCCCATTTAAACCTTGATGCATTACGTCTGGATCATTAATCTCTCCATCTAGTATATCAGCTTTTTGTCACCAATGTCATGCAACTAAAGAGGAAACTGTATTGGAGGATTCTCTGTTCATGAAAGTCTCAGTAAGTTGCAGAGACTGAGTGACGTAACTATGGCATCACATATGGCATGGCAACTAATGCAGTTATTAACAAAAAATTGTACTAAAACTAATACAGGAATCATAAAAATGTAGAAGACTGGGAAACACATGAGTATGGGATCTTCTATCTAAATGAACTGCATTTTCTCTTTACTACCTACACTGAGTCAGTGTCTTCTCTTTACTACCTACACTGAGTCAGTGAATTTACATGAAGGCATTTTGGTTTGTTCTGGTTTTGGTAAAGAACCAGGACCTTTACTCATTCTTTTGGGAAGACTATTTTGGTGCCTTTTTTTCTAAACACTAATCTTTGACCATCTTTCTTAGATAAAAGCTCCAGACTATAGCACAGGATTATTAGACAGATGGAAATGCACAAAGACAATAATTTCTCATCTAACAGAAAGAGACTGAATTAATTCAGCTTAGTATTTTGAGGATATATACCAAATCTCTCAGAAAACTTACAGTCTCTACACCACACACAATTTCCTTTAAAACTATTTATGAAAAAAATGTAAAAGATAGTTAGAGATAATAAATGTCCTAATTAATGAAAAATGCTTAAAAAATAGAAAAAATATTTACTACATAGGTAATTCCACAGAACATGGAGTATTAGAAAATCACAGAAAGTTTTCTAAGCATAAAAATGTACAGTTATGCTAATTCATATCCAGAAATCATATCGCGTTACAGCTTGTGAATAGATATGCTGGAGTAGCTCATCATCATCTTACAAGCAGGCTTTGTGTCTTACTCAACCTCATCTGGCACCTCACTGTAACTAGAATTTAATTTTGCACTTGGTTGTCTTCTATGATACATAAGCATCACTAAAATGAGTCATATATTTTTTTAGGTGTGCATAGAATTTCTCAGCTTCTTTCCTGGTCTCCAAGAAATCCCAGACAAGTGCTACACAGACCACCACAGTTTTTCAATGCTGTTTTGACTCCTTCATTCTGAGTTACACCCTCCTCTCTAGGGCTGCTCAGTAGCAATCTCTTCAAGAAAGCTGCAAATGAACTAGACATAATTGGCAACTGCACAGTCAGACATACAGTTTTGGTCCCTCTTAAACTATGCTTGGGGAATGTTAGGTAGGAAAGAATCACTACCCTGGGTCCAGCACAAGGGGAGCAACAATTTATCATCTTTTCCATCTTTGCTCTTTCCAGTAGAGAACTTGAGCCTTAACTTTCCTAACTCCGAGGAGAGAAACCTGGATGCTCCCCCAGGCCAACATGATGATTGTAGTCACTCAATAAATATCAACTGCATACAGGAATTCAGATTCCATTCAATGATCCCTATTTGGTCTCCCTCTGCCAGCGTAAGTCCTCTGCNCGTGGATTCTGAATATTAGTATTGAAGTTCATCTTGTGATGAATAGATCCTTTGAAAAATGACAAGCAGAAGAAAAGAAAGTTAGTGATGAATATTTTTATCAGCATTTCAAATACAGAATAAATCAGCAAGTTAGGGCTGTGAAAGCTTAGTATCTCTTCATGATTTGTTAAGAAGACTCAGTCTTCAACAAGTGCACTCACTTGGAATTCTAATATGCAATGTTTTTAGCTGGGTTCAGAAGTTAGCAATTTCTCTGCACAGGTCTAAAAGTAATGATATCCTGGCAGTGCAGTCAAGGCTTGCATATACTCCTAATGGCATGGATTCTCATCAACTTCAGTGGAACTATGAACTAGTGAAAAAGGCTGAGCATCCAGAGTTGATGCTGACAAAATTATGTGTTTTTTTTTTTTAAATACATAAACCTCCCAAACTCAGNCCCTGGGTCCAGCACAAGGGGAGCAACAATTTATCATCTTTTCCATCTTTGCTCTTTCCAGTAGAGAACTTGAGCCTTAACTTTCCTAACTCCGAGGAGAGAAACCTGGATGCTCCCCCAGGCCAACATGATGATTGTAGTCACTCAATAAATATCAACTGCATACAGGAATTCAGATTCCATTCAATGATCCCTATTTGGTCTCCCTCTGCCAGCGTAAGTCCTCTGCATCTGATTAGAAGATTTTGTTTCAAAACTGCTACTGCAAAACATATTGCATATAATAAACTGGATTTTCTATAAAAATGTCAAATCTGCACTGGCAAAACTCAAGTTTATATACAAAACCATAGGTGGTTGTTTTCCCTAAAACACCTGCTGACATGTAAATATATATTCCATTATTTAGGATAATCTCTGCNATTCTCATCAACTTCAGTGGAACTATGAACTAGTGAAAAAGGCTGAGCATCCAGAGTTGATGCTGACAAAATTATGTGTTTTTTTTTTTTAAATACATAAACCTCCCAAACTCAGCATCACAATTTTTATGTAATGTCCCAACAAACTTTTTCAAACCAAAAAACCAGCATCATTTCTAATAACAGTATTTCATGAAAATATTTGCAGCTAAACTCAAGTTCCTCATAATTCCACAACAAACGAAACTGAATTTGCTGATTTTTTTCCATAGCTGTGATAACAGTTAAGAAATGGAGCACTAGTTAACAGTGTTTGTTACTGTATTAACTTCTTATCCAAATACATATATAAATTTAATGATGCAAATAATTTGGAAGTCAATATTATGATATCGAAATTAAAAGATATTGAAGACAAATTTAAATATTTCCCACCATGGGATAAAACAGAATAAGAGCGATTTAGATTAAGAACATAATGAGATAACATAGTCTTGAAAAAAATCAGCATTCCCAGAGAGTTAAAAAAATCAAGTCTCAAGGGTTGAAAATAATTTTAAAAAAGTTTAAATAATTAATTTCATATTAACTGGATCATTTGAACTATCCATAACATTTGGTTGCAGGTCACTAAATGTTTTAATAAGATCAACATCTTTATTAGTTTCAGCATTCTCTGTGGCATAAAAACTGCTTTTGAAAAGCCATACCTGACAAAAAATCATGTCTTTTTTTTTTTTTAAATGAAAAGCTAATAGTATGCATAACAAATTATGCCAAATATGGCTGACATGCTAGAGTAGTTGCCACCAAAAAAGGATAAATAAAAAATGGAATTTTATAAACCCAATATTCTTACTTTTTACAATAGTAATTATCTGACAGTCATAATAAAAATAAAGCATTATTGCTCTTCCTTTTTGTAAATAACAGAATGCCAGAGAATGTTTGTCTTCCTGGGTATCAGTGGATATAAACTTCATACACATCATACATAGTACCTAAACAAAATGACAGCAATTGCATTATACAATCCCTGCACAGTTACGGTGCTTTGAGCTCTGTACTGGTTTTGGCTGGGATAGAGTTAACTTTCTTCATAGTAGCTTGTACGAACCTATGTTTTGAATTTGTGCTGAAAACAGTGTTGACAGTACTGGGATGTTTTTGTTACTGCTGTGGGGTGTTTAGACATGAATTAAAGATTTTCTGCTTCTCACAACACTGCAAGTAGGCTGGGGGTGCACAAGAAGCTGAGAAGGGACACAGCTGGATCAGCTGACTCCAATTAACTGAAGGGATATTTCATACCATATGGCATCATGCTCAGCAAAATAAAGCTGGAGCAAGAAAAAGGGAGGGGTGGATATTTAGAGTTATAGCATTTGTCTTCCCAAGTAACCATTACGTGTGATGGTGCCCTGCTTCCCTGGAGATGGCTGAACCTCTGCCTGCCAACAGAAAGTAGTGAATTAATTTCTTATTTTTGTTTGATTGTGGCTTTTGCTTTACCTATTAAGCTGTGTTGATCTCAACCCATGAGTTTTCTCACTTTTACCTTTCTGATTCTCTCCCCCATCCTGTTGTGGGGGGAGGAAGTGGGTAGCTGTGTGCTGCTTAGCTGCTGGCTGGGGTTAAACCATGGCAAGCTGTTAGAAATCATAGTGGGTAAGGTTCAAGATTAAAAAAAAACCCACTACTTGACTTAGTGTGGCTGCTTAGCTGTGGTCCTAGTTGTCAAACTTTGCCATAATTTTTTGAGAGAGTGCAGAGATTTTGAAAGCTCTGACAGAATAATATATACCAGTTTTATTTTCCATTCTATAATTGAATTTAAACTGCACTTATCTTGATTATTCTGGGATTCCCAAAGCAGTATTAATAGGTCTAATTAAGACCAGACATTCCACATCTCTTGTATTTTTTAACATTTTAATTATGAAACATGTGACTGAGACAGGAATCCTCTTTTTCTTCTTGAAAATCAATTGTTTGACTCATTTTTACTTTGCTTGATGTATATGTCACCTAACTAAGTTATGATGGATTTGAAATCAGGCAAAATAAAAATAATGTATAGCAGAGTCTCTAGAAGATAGTCTGTGAGACTGTTGGCACAGTCAAAATCTCATTTTTCACCTACTTGAGGAAAAAATGTAGCTTTCTTAAACTTACACATCTCTACTAGGAAATGAAACTTGGATATTGACACACAATTTCTCCTTCAGTCTTTAAATACTAAATTGATGGAATCATAGGATAGTTCAGGTTAGAAGAGATCTCTGGTGGTCAGCTAGTCCTTACTCCCTCCTTGCAGCCGGGTAGATGACATGGCTTAGGCTCTGTCAAGTCAGATAATGAGTAGATACTCTTCTATCTCCACCTATAATGTAGATTACACGATCTCTCTGTGCACCTCGTAGTACAGCTATGCTTGTCCACTACACAGTGAAAGTGTTTTCCCTATACAAAGTCAGAACTTTCTTCGCTGCAGCTGGCGACCATTTCCCTTGGCCTTTCACTGTATACCTGTAAGAGGCTGGCTGCATCTTGTCTACACATTGTGAAGACCACAATAAAATCTTCCCAAAACCTTTTCTTCCCCGGGAAATAAGTTCCTCAGCATCTGTTTTTACATCATGTGCTTCAGCCCCTTCTTGTCTTTCTAACACTTGACTGGACTCACTCAAGAATGCCCACAAGTCTCTTGCACTTGAGCCCCCGGAACTGGACACAGCACTCCAGATACTCTCACACATACTGAACAGAGGACAGGATCGCTTGCCTGAGCCGCTTTGATGCACTCTTATTAATGTAGTGCAAGAGGTGGAGGGTTAATTTGCCATAAGCGTACAGTGATGGCTCATGTTCAGCTTTTGTCCACCAGGATCCCCTGCATTTTGCCAAGTTGCCTTTCAGCTGCTGAATTCCAAGTCTATACTGGGTGCTGCATGTGTGGTGTGTGTGGAGATGTGTGGAAGTAGGATAATAATTCACAGGTGCAGGGATCTACGTTTCTTCTTGTTAAATTTCATAACGAGTCTGTTTGCTCATTTCTCTGGTTTTCCACATTGCTATAAATTTTTGTTCAACTCTGCCTTCCCGCATATTAATCACTTCCCTCATATTAGTATTAACATCAAATTTGAGGTCGCTTACATCGTGTATGATGAAGGACAGAGAGAAAATTAATATATTGGTGAAGGAACTGA